>JAUESI010000017.1:152468-176495 GCA_032275145.1 Synergus laeviventris | reverse complement strand
TCAACTGAGAAATCGAATAATCTAATTATATTAGTAAAAATAAAGCATTTTATTGAGTTCACCCCTCCGACGAATTGAGTTTTCATCATTTAAACCACTGATATAATATATCAGTGATTTAAACGGACAACCTACAGCTTCTCAACAAATCACAGGCCAGCTGGCTATCTACAACCACTGATATATATCTACAACAGAATTAATTCTGGGGGACGCAGGCCGCGCATGCGCAGGCTGTTGCAGCGTGAAGCGTGCTGCGTGGTTGTTACTTGTTGCACATCAGTCGCACATGTTCAATGATTTCTTCTAATAATGGTCTATTTTTAATAGAAAGGTATGTTTATTACTCACTAAAACTTTTTTTAATAAATCAAAATATAGTATAAAAATCAAGTGTAGAATACATTTAACAGATTTTATCTATAGATCATTGTTTTCTATAAGTCGGCTAATTTGTTTATGACATCCTAACCTTTCAGTTTTGTTGATTTTGTTTAGATTTTATTAATTTTGTGGAAAACCTGTATGTCTGATTTTATAAACCAATTATATGCAAAATAAACAGTCAAAGCTCCAAACTGTAATTTACATTTTTTAAAAAATATGTTTCTAGTATAAATGTTTTAACTTTCAAACAAGTGCCAATTAAAACATAACCTCTGAATATTATACATATATCAAAGAGGAATCTTTTCTACATCAAATTGGAGTAAATTGTAATGTAATACTTTTATATATCCAAGTATTTACTCATCACAGGTCAACGTCTATTCACTTTCTTCCATCTATTTTGGAAATTTGTCACCTTTCATCTTCTTTCAATTGATATAGTGGATAATATTTCCAAGAGATTTCCGTTTTGTTGATTTAAGTTTGTTCAATTTTATGTCACCTATTTCTCATTTATTTTTGTTTAAAAATTTCACTTATTCTCTTTTTTTAATGACAATAAGTATACTGTGATGACTCAATACTTCAAAAAATGGTTACTTTAAGCAGAATTGCTTTAAGTTCCAGATATGAAAATTTGTATCGCTTCAAAAGCTTCATAGCTTGAAGATTTTATATCTTCATAAGGATTATTGGAATAGTATATATATAAAGAAAAAGAATCTTTTCTTTTTGTAGATGAAGAAACGCATGAATGTGCCTGTGAAGCCCGAATCTGACGAAGACGACTTAGATATGGGAAGCGAAGGTTCTGATTTTGATGACGATTGGGATCTCTCTCAAGTGGAGTCAGTAACCAATGTAAAGAGAGTGGTATCAGAGAATGAAGACGAATCAATTCCCAAAAAGAAGAAAAAATTAGATAATAATTTGTACAAAGCTCCAACCGCTGATGAAATAAATCAACTCAAAGAAACTGAGAATTTATTCCATTCGAATTTATTTCGACTTCAGATTGAAGAAATTCTTAGTGAAGTCAAACTCAAAGAAAAGTACAAGAAATTATTTCAGACGTGGTTTCCCAAACTAAAGAAACATATTGAATCGATTGATGAAACTGAAGAATTCAAGGTATAATTTGATTATTATTAATTACTTTTCCAATTTCCGTTAAATCTTAATTAAATAATCAATTTTTTAGCTCTGCGATGAAAAAATATTGCATAATGTCGATGTGAAAATTCCGATCGCTAAGCTTCCCGAAGACACAAAAGGCACTTTCAAATTTTTGAAACCATCCAATATTAGCGTTGTCGGTTCTTACGTATTAGATACAACTATTTGTCCTAATATTATTATCGACGTAGCAGTCGAAATACCAGCAAAATTGTTTCAAAAAGGAGATTATCAGAATTATAGGTATCTAAGGAAACGAGCAATTTATTTGTCTCATATCATCTTGAATATTGACGACGATTTAGCTCAGGAAAAATCCTTCGTTGGAAATAACGAAAAAGTCATTCTCAAGCTTGTTCCAAGCGGCAAACTTGGCAAAAAGTGTGTTGTTTATGTTCATGTAGCAATACAAGAAAGCAGTTTTAAGCTTAACAGATTTTTGCCTGAGAAAAATAACATCAGGCCTGGATGGTTTTTCGGAAAAACATTTCCAGAAGATGGTAATTTTTGTATATATTCCATTTTCATATTTTTTCAAATTCTATTTTGGATTCAAACTGAAAAAAATGATTTAAACTGGTTCACTTTTTCTTTTAGAATCCTTAATACCAACTCCACATTACAATTCAGTCGTTCTTCATGACATGACAATGCTGCGGACAACTGACCAAAATATGAAATTAATTAAAGAGTATCCAAATATTCGAGATGGTATAATACTTTTGAAAATTTGGCTAGGTCAGCGTGAATTGAATAAAGGATTTAATGCATTTAGTGGGCACATTATGACGATGTACGTATTGTATTTGTTACGTACAAAAAAACTCAATACTTTTATGAGCAGCTATCAAATAGTCAGGAACGTCTGGAACGGTCTAGGTATGCTTAAACTATTTAAATTTCTCTCATCTATATTATGTTTCATAGCGATTACTAACTATTTATTATTTTAATTCTAGCTCAAAGTAATTGGAGTGATAATGGAATATCCATGTGCCAAGAAGGAGAGAGTCTCAAACGAATTTTCGAATACCAAAAGCACTACGATTGCGTTTTTCTGGACACAACAGGATATCACAACATCGCTGCAAACATTTCCAACGAAACATTTTTTTGGATTCGGGACTTAGCAGCGGCATCTGTAAAATCTTTAGATAATGGTCAAGTCGACAGCTTTCAAGTTCTTTTCATGAGGAAAGTTCCCATTTATCGAGCTTTCGATAATGTGATCTGGTAAGTTAATTAATAAAATAATGCTATTTATAAACTAAGATAAGTACATACTTTTAAAAGGGGATAACTTTTAAGTTTTGATTTACATTCAAGCATTCATTCAACGCTGTCTCTGAAAAATATTGTCGAAAAGAAATCTACTGAAAAGGATCACCTTAACTTTGGACCTAACAAATATCTTCAAATTGTTAAACTTATCGTTGATGTCTTGAAACAAGGTTTGGGACAGAGATTATTAGACATCGTCGTATTACCAGAGCCATTTAAAGAATGGGGTATATCGGATGATATTCCAAAAGATTTGGATAAGATCTTTGTTGGATTGAATTTGAATCCAGATTTCTGTTTTGATGTAATCACTAAGGGACCCGAGGGCAATTCTTCAAAGTTAAGTATACATTAAGTACAAATTAATTAAATACAGTAAAGGTATTACTTAATAACTTAAAATATTTTCTGTAACTGTCTTATAATTTTTTTGTATAATATTTATATTTAAACTTTTTAAAACAGGCAGCCGCTTTTAGAAACTTTTGGGGCGAAAAATCCGAATTGCGTCGCTTCAATGACGGTTCGATTCACGAAGTTGTAGTTTGGGGAGAAGGAAAATCTCTAGAGGAAAAGCGAAATCTAACCAAGAAAATAGTTCTTTTCATTTTACAAAAGCAGCTGGGCCTTCACAGAAGTAAAATTTTCTACCTTGGCAATCAATTGGAGAATCTCTTGAAGCTGCAGAAGGTATGTATGGATGGATTCTAAATCGAAATAGTTTGAAGAATAGCAAATGTTATGGAAAATAATTTTTTTTAGGACAGAAAATTGCCTTCTTAAATGTTATAAATAACTCTTTTTAAATTTTAGATAAATATCACAAATTTTGAATATGGTACAGGAGAAGAAGCTTCATTGCGAGTAATTCAAGTCTTCAATTCTCTGGAAAAAGAATTAACTTCTCTAACAGATATGCCTCTTTCTATAACTGGAATTCAAGGCTCCAGTTCGGTATTTCGATACACAGAAGTTTTTCCTCCACTCGCAACTGTGATTCGAGAAAAAGATAAAGTCACGATTCAAGGTGAAAACTATCTTCTGCTTGAAGAAGAAAATTTAGAAGAAGTTCCTACTTATGTGCAACCTATCGAAATCAGTATTCAGTTATTGACAAGTGGAAAGTGGCCTGATGAATTAGAAGCAGTCCAATGTACGAAAGGAGCATTCCACATTCAGATAGCTGAATGTCTTAGGAAACAGTATAAATTAAAAGCTCGTGGAAGTCTTCACTATACTGATGTATTCAAAGTGAGTATTTTTATTCATGTTTTGATAAATCATAGCTAAAGTATTGTATTTCTGAAATATATCAGTATTTTAATTTTTTTTCAGAATGGATTTGTGTTTCGATTGAGAATAGCTCAGCAAAAAGAAATAGCTCTTATGAAACAACAAATTGGAGAAGATGGTGTTGTGAAATACAGAGACACTGAGGAATCAATTTTTCTAGAGAAAAAATTGTTTCATCTGCCGAAATTAGACGGGGCTTTGCATGGGTACGTTTTAAATTGTTAAGAATTTATTTAATTAGATTCTTCTATTATTTATCTCCCATATAATTAAATTTTCAGATTATACTGTCAACAACCTTCTTTTGGTCCTGCTTGTTGTTTAGCTAAGCGCTGGTTGTCTTCACAGTTGTTGGACGATTCACATTTTCCTGATATCGTCGTGGAATTACTTCTAGCCTCGATATATTTAAATCCAGATCCTTACAAAACAGCCCAGATGCCACAAGTCGCATTCTTCCGATTACTCGAATTTTTCGCTCGGTGTCAATGGAGCTCAGATCCCATTATTGTCAATTTCAATACCGAGATGACTCGTAAGTTACAAAATTATTTAACCTAATTTTTTATATAATTCATTTAATATGATTGAATTAAATGTTCTACTTGCAGGAGAACAAGTTGTAGCGATTGAAAATTTGTTCGGAACTTCTCGGGAAAGTTTACCACCATTATTTATTTCGACTCCCTATGATCAGCAAAGTTCAATCTGGACCAAAAATTCACCAACTCTTGTAATACTTAATCGCGTTGGTCTAATTGCAAATGAAGCTTTGAAACTGATTGAAACACAAGTCTACAATTCTGCTTTGGATTATAAAATAATATTCAGGCCACCTTTAAATGAATATGACTGTTTGATACATTTGAAACCTATCTATAATCCTAGAAGGTATGAAGCGATCGAGATGGATGATAAAGTACCCATCGTTAATTGGCGTCCTTACAAATATCATTCGGAACACAGAATACCTGTCGTTGACTTCAATCCTGTCCAGTTGTATTTGAAAGAATTAAGGGTAATTAAAAATGAAACTAGAATTTGCATTCCCGGAAGCTGCGAAATACTAATATTAACATTTTTAATTCCAGAAATACTATAGCGAATTTGCTCTCTTCTTCCACGACACATACGGAGGAGAAGTCATTGGAGTACTCTTCAAACCTTCAGTTCTAGAACCCAAGGAAGATGTTAAAGTTGCTAACTTCTATCGCCGTAAATTGAATTCAAAGGGTCAACTAGTGTTGGATACATCAACGATTATCGAGAACTTCTACATTATTGGGAAAGACATCATTTTAGGAATAGAAGTTCAATCGAAAAGGATCTCTAGCAACTGAAGAACCTAAATATAATTACAAAGTTGTACAAAACTATTTCGTTACCCGAAATCTTCTTTTACAATAAAAGAATACCATTTTAAAACACGTTCTTCTTGGAATTTTCTCACCAATTTTGGATAATAGAAGCCGTCGATCAATAAGTAATCTAATTCAAAATTGCATTCAAAACTACGAAACCTCTCGAAAAAAATGACGTGATCTTGAGGAAAATTAAACTTTATTCACATTCGATTCCATCTAAAGAAAATGTAGCTTTTCTTCAAGGAAAGTATAAAATGAATTGCAGGCAGTGTGTACTTATAGAAAAGGTTCCTCTACGTACATAGGAAATTCCTTTAAAATAATTAGGAAAATAACATAAAATTGAATATTACGATCCTAAGTAACGAGAGGACCTGAGATATAAGTTTTAAACAAAAACACATGGTACTTCGTAACGACTTTTTTTTCTTTACTTGCTAAGCGCGTGACACAATGACGTATTTACAAGGATAAGCATCCGCGCAGTCCGTGTCTTTTCTGGCAAAGCGTCGCATCCGACCAACTCTATTGGGGTTTAGTTTTTAAATAACAAATGAATGATACAGCTGATTATTACGAATTAAAAATTAAAACCAATCACAGTTTTACGTGTACTGAGTAAAAATTAAGAGCTTGAAAAAAGGGGCTCTTGGACGTCAGAATTGACGGCAATCTTAATAAAACAATTTTCATTATGTACACAAATCTATAATAGTTAATTATTGTAGTCTTAAAAAGAACCACAAATTATGATATCTAATCCAACAAGATCTCCAGAGAATTTTTCTCAACTTCAGGAGACTTTTAATTAAATCCCAAAAACAAATAATGGAGAGAATTTTAAACGATATTTGAGAGTAAAAAATAATAATTACTCTCTTGAGATCAGTGGTGGAATTTTAGTATCAGAGACATTTTTGTCGATCGCCAAGACGCATCGCTTAGAGTATGTAACATTAAATCAATGATTCATTGCATTCGAGTGACTGTAATAATCGTCATAATAGTAATAGTTTATTAATCGTCATTATCTTTAAACTTAGTATCATTATAACTATGTATGTAAATCGAAGCTAATACACTTTGTTTCAAATTTTTGTTTCGTCTCGCCAGGGAGTTTATTATGTACAAATAACTCCTTCTCGTTCACTCTTTCTTGAAGATTTACAGATAACAATTCTGTTCACTTATTCTAACCCGAGCTGCCAATTTCTTTTTGACGATGATTCAAGTCGTGTCACGGATTGTATTCAAACAAAAAATTATTAAAAAATCTGCTAGACTTTCGACAACACGAGTGTTTATCCGTAGAGGCTAGGAGGCGGTTTTATTTCCTCTTCGCTTGTAAAAGGACAAGTAGAAAACAATTACAACTCGGATACGGTATGGATTCACGGGTTACGGTTCTTTTTTTTCGTTTACATTTAACCGTAAGCAGAGCTTTAGGAAAATTAGTAAAATATGTAAAAGCACGATTGCTATAAAATCACATTTCTGCTATCGCGACAGTTTACTGGTACATACGTTAAAGGATCTTTTTTACTACTCTTATCTCACAAGATAGCTTACACACTTTTTCTCTGTCTATTTGTATGCAATTCTCTAGCTCTCTTGGTTAATTATTTTGATAATCAAACGAGAAGCATCATACTTTCCAGAGGTAATTGTAGAAAAATTACAATGCTTACTCTTTGATATCACAATTTTCAAAATACACCATTTTGTCACTGGAACGAAACATTTTGGTGCTTTATTTATAACACTGATAACTAAAAGGAAAACCAATTCTAAGGATCACTAATTGTAAGTGAGAGAAGATTTTATGCTCTATATTTATAATATCTAAGCCTTGATGCCTTAGAACTCACAAAAGCAAAACTTGACGCAAATAAGTTTCAGGGAAAGACGCTCAAATTCATAAATATACAAACAACGTATGCTCTTCCTCTTCTTTTTTTTTCTTTTAAATTGATTACGCTATAAATATAATAATTCCATCATTGAGGCACGCATGTCGGCCATTTTAAAACAAGAGCTGAAACACGTCTCAATCGGAAAAATTCACAACCATACTTAACCAGCAGTCAGTCGTGTAATATTAAAATGTTAAAAATTTGTTCGCGTAGTCACTCAGTGCTTAAGAAACTTGATGCGACTTCCTTCGCGTTCTGATGCCAGCGAGAAGACTAACAAATTCGTTCTGTACTCGCACAATCCTATGATAAATTTTCATCTAATGTCTCAATCAACTTAAAATTAAAACGCGTGCCCCGCTCTGGTGTGTTGGACGAATTTAAGCCAAGTGCGCTAGTTTATTTTATCTTACCTATTTCTTTCTGGCAAGATCAAAAGGGAGTCGGAAGTGGAAGTTTTTGGCGGTACTTATAGAGAACTGAACAAGAAATCTCCTCTTCTGATCATGCCGTCATTTAGAAATATAGGAAGAGAACATTTTTTAAATTGAAAAATCTTCATCTTTACCTGAATTTCTAATTGGTAGATTTCGCGCCCTTTAACACTAGGGGAGTTTATGTTTCAAGTTTACATGGTTGGAACAGTTTTTTAAGCATTACTTTAAACTGCTACATGACTCCGATCATGTGACTACTCGCAAAGTAGGAAAACTTTGCCTAAAGCGCAGTTGGCCAGATTATTTGCTATTAAAACACCCTTCTGCAACGATTTGCTATAAGTACATCGATATGATTCGCGAATACTCGTTTGTCAGCCGGGAGTAGATTAGTGCGATTGAGTTCAGATCGATTTGGTACTCTTTTCGTACTTAAGTACTGATTTGTGCTATAAAAAATTTCGTATAAAAATGTTTTATTGGAAAAAATACCCTGAGGATGAAGTGGTTTTAGAAATTGGAATCATTTTACCAGAGAGTTGAAAATTCAGAGGGATTTCAGTTTGGAGGGAGCATTTTGGAAATATGTATTCTTAAAAAATAAATTCGAAATTATTTAATCTTAAAATAAATCAAATTTAAAGCATTCCAAATTAAAAAAAGTTCAAATAAAAAATTAAATGGAAAATATCCAACTTAAAAATAAACTTTAAAGAAACCGAGGAATTCGAAGGTATTAAAATACCAATTCCAGCTTAAAAATACGAATCAGCCTTCTATTTCAAAAGATCAGGATTTTTCAACTAGACTCCAAACTAAAAAATCGTCATCATTATCAAATCCTCAAATCTAAAACTCATCAAATCCCCATTCAGGAAAATTTCCTCACCAGTCCTCAATTATAAAATTTGTAGATGGAAAACGAAAACTAGTTATTGAATTTCAAAAAATCTTCTAATCTGATATTCAAAATCTAGAACCCTTCTGTAACAGTCGTGAAAAAGAAAAGCCAATAGAGTACATAAACAAAAAATGCTAGAAAAATGACTTTAGCTTCGACATTACAGATATCCTTAAAATCGAATAGAACTAGAAAAAATAAATGAAACAAATGAGTGTTATTGTTTCACTAAAGATCGGTACGTTATTTCCTTAATTCTACTGGATTGACTGAAAAGGAAAGATTTCGATCTCGGATGTCGAATGGCGACTGAACTACTCTCGCTGAACATTGAATAAGGATCTCGGTATTGAGAAAAATGATGAGAAACGTTTGATAATTATTGCAATGATGGAAAATTGTAGAAGGTTTCAGTATTAAGGATGACGATGTTTGGTGGCGATGATTTGATAATGATAATAGCAATAGTAGTGACTTCGTAGCGTCAATAATAGTAATGGCTGTGCGGTATCTTAGTTTGACAACGGCGGTGGTGTAGGCGTAGGAGTCATAGTGATTGTGGTGTGGAGCACAGAGTCACGAGATGCTGAGTGGCTGCTGGCTCTTAACAACGTGACTGCTTCGCGCTCGAAGTCACCGCTGCTCTCTCTTACTCGTCCACCAAGTTTCCCGGCGTGACCTCCAATTCTTCCTCCATTTCCCCCGGCACTAATAACCGCATTTGGTACAACCCCCCCAAGCCTGACCGAAACTGACAGTCATTTCTGTCTTCCACTTTTCTTCTTCTTCCTTTTGAAGAAACAGCAACATCTGAAAATAAAACGAACACTAGTAGAAATTAGAATCGATTTCATTAATTCGGTGGATTCTCACACCGACTAGTCATTCAGTGATGAAGTTCGAGGAGTGCAGGGCATCTTGCTCAAAAATATGAAAAAGAGAAGATGAGCTGGAATATGAGAAGTTTTGTAATTCCAATGAGCCACAAGTGAATGATCATTGCATTATTTTCTTTAAAGTAAATTTAAATTTAGGAAAAAAGCCTCGATATTAACTATAAAATAAGAGGAAGCAGGATTCTTTCATTTAGAGCGGAAAATGTCAAAATATATGTAAATGGGAAACAAATATAGGATTGAAAGAGTATATTTGAGGTTTTTTTTGTATTCAATCTATTCAGTAATCGGTATTAAAATATTAATTGAACCAGGAAAGTTAGACATCGGTATAATTAATTAAATGAAAATTAAAGAATGGTAATTACAAAAACAAATGAATAAGTGATTATTAAGAATAATATAATATCTCTCATTATGAAAGTATATCTAATCTGTTTATTATAATTGATATTTTTGTTCACGATTTTTTAACAGAATTATGCTTCATGAATTGCGACTTCAAACCACTGTTGTTTACAAGAAATTCCCTCATCGTCGGATTATAGTGGTACAAACTCTGGATATGGGAAATCACTTTAGGTTTTTTTGATGGAGAACTTGGGATACTGTAAATGCGCTTTCGTTTACAGCAAGAGCAAACTCTTTTCGTTATTTGTGGAATGTTACTACCGCTGAAAATCAATACAATTTATAAGTTTTAGAGTAAGAAAACAAAGAAAGAGAAATTTATAGGCGATATTGAGTATAAAATTTACGACAAACGGCATGAAAGCTTTTCTAGAATTATAACTAGAGAATTAGGAAGGAAGAAAGTGACCTCTATTTTGAAATCGTGCTTTGAAAAAAATTATTTTTAAAAAATTAACTTGGTATTTTATATAACTATAGACTAATACATGTATTTAGTTTATAAATAGTTCATAAGAAATGGTCTATCCGTATAATATATTCTTCAAATGTAACGACTTTATAATTAAATTTTCATTCGTATTTTCCAGAGTCAAATCTCTTGATAACGAAACAAGGAATGTATATAGGTAATAAATAATTCATGCAGAGCTGGAAATACATCCTCATCCAATCAAAGATGCATGTTAAACCCTCTGGGTCGATAAGTCGATAAAATGAATTGGTGCAGCAAATATAATACTAACTTGGTCTCATCGATCAACTCGACTTCCTGAGGCGTCGTAATTGGCGTATTCGAATGTCCTGCAGTAGGATCGTCGTTCCCTATTTCTCCATTGGTCGATGAAACCACCTTAATGAGAAACAAAGTGGCATTAAAATCAGTCTTCAATCTTTCATGCTACAAACTTAAATGACTTTTGGTAAATACATATTTTACAAAATAAGCCATTTAAGTTTTTAATCAACAGGGGCCTTACTATCAAATCTACTTTAAATGTAATCTACGAAATATGTCAACTTATAAAAATGAAAAATAAAAACCACGATAAAAGGGGCAAGTACTATCAACGATTCTAAGAAGCAGAAGTTATTAAATTTAAGTATAAACTGGGGATCTCTTATTCTAAACCAATAAAAATACAAAAAGTAAATAAAAAAATTAGAGTTTCAGAGATCTGGTTTAAAGACTACATTGAAAATTACTTAGGGATGGTGACTGACGTTCTCGTTCATACGGCTTAAGGATAAATTTAAAAAGGATTGTACACATTGTGCAAAGTGATGCACATTGGTTAATACAGAGGAGTCAATGATAGAGGTACGATTAGTATTTAGTATCCAATGACGTGAGGCAAATTAACTAAAAAAACGCAAAATACAACATGCTACAGCAAACCAAACCGCACAGATATTGAACTAACCATATTCCGTTGATGCTTTGTCTAAAATAAAAAAAATTAAGAAATTTATTCCGGGCACATTGGCACATCGCTCCTTAGTGAAATGGGAAAGATGCAAAGTGTATTAGAAAATGAGCTTTCTCGAAATCGAAATCGAAACCGAGCACCGATCACGCCAATCAAACTCGAAGACGATTAGTCCCGAAGAGGAGTTGAACGTAATAACGTGGTGAATCGTCGATGATAGGAAGCAGATGAGAAGATAGAGTCGTGGGAGGAATCCTGAGCAAAGAGGGAAAAGGGAAGAGGGATGAACTCACCTGTACAGAACCATGCCTGTCAGCGGGTGTCAATGTGCCACCAGCCCCTGATTGCTTCGCTGTATCCGACCACGTGGGTCCCACCCCCTTACCGCCCCCTCCTCCCACCCCTCCACCTGCCGCGTCCTGGAGGAACAAGCACGACAACGTCGCGAATGCAACATGTTAGTCGATGCATCATAGGCAAGGAAATAAAAAAAGACGGAAAACAAAAATCGATTTATGATAAGTATTCATTGATTAAAGAGACTGTAGACTTCTTGAACCGAATCAGTTACTTCAATTTTTTAGATTTAACACTGCCAATTATCACCATAAAAACATGGACTTGGTTTTTATTTCTATTTCTATTTAAATTACTCGAGCTTCCCATTAATAATGCTATAAATTAATAAAAATGTAATGTAAATAAACGAAAATAATTTTAATTTAACTGTTTTTGTAGTGATTTTATTCTAAGTATTTTTGTGCAGTTTGCTTTTTAAGAAGGCCTTGAAAATATAGGTCTACGAGTCGAATATTTGATCTAAATGTGCGAATCTAAATATGTATTTTAAAACTTAAACAAATGATGTTTACTGCCTACATTGGACTTTGAAAATTCTACTGATCTTTCTCACTGAATTATTGTCTTTCTTAAATCTGATATCCAGTCACAATTTTTGAAGATTCAGTACTAAAAGTAAATAAAACATAAAAGATTTTAGTGCTCCCAGATCATTTATATTTTTCTCAACTCTCTAATCATTTTCTATTGAGACATTCAGTGTCAAAGATAGTGATGGACAAGTTTACTTTTCTTTGCAAAAATTTTCATAAAAACAAGGAAGGGAAATGATACAATAAATAATTTAACTTTACGCAGTCATCATAGTATCTATATTGCCATTAAAAAGGTTATTTTCAAAAATAAAAAAAGGTGAGAAATAGGTGTCAAAATATTAAAACAAACTTAAATCAACAAAATGAAATAATTAGAAAATTTGGCCAGAAGGAAAAAAAAATTGACTTCCAACGTAAGTCATTAAATTTAAATTAAGAATTTAAATTAAAATTAAACTTTTTCTTTAAGTTAAAAATATAAACTTTATCCTAAAATTTCTTAGAAATCGAAAACAAAATTTGTTTCATTTTTCTTAAAGATAAAATATTGTGTATATGAATTGTAAAGAAATTTAGCAGAATTCCAAGGAGCACAAAAGAATTTAAAAGAAATAAAAAAAAACTGCAGAAAAATAAAGCCAAATTCAATAAAATTCAAGATGAAATCAAAAACATCTAAAGTCAATTGAGAATAATTAAAGGTGAATTGAAGATAAATTTAACAAAATTGTAAATGTAAAAAAACATTTAGTTATTTCAAGAGATTTTAAACTATTTAAAATAGTTTAATAAAATTTCAAAGAATTATAAGAGATTTAACACGATTTTAACGAATTTGAAGCGATGTTAACACTTACAAAGTGAAAAATGAAAGCAATATTTAAAAATTCAATTAAAAAACTTTTGGATTTATAAGGAAAGATTTGAAAAATCGAAAAATAAAATTGCCCATCCCTAGCAGAAATATTTTCGTAATACACTAATCATTGGCAATTAATGAAACCGAAAATATCGAAACTGATGAGACAATTTATAAGCTAACTAACAAATTATCCAGAATTTCGAAAAAATGTAAGTTTACTTGCAAATGTGTAACAATACTCACAAGTATATAAAGCTGCTCTTTGCACTAAATTTTCTCTCAAACTACAATCCTGCATCACGATAGAGTTCGAATAGCAATTTTACTCACAAATTTGCAACAAATTCAATGAATTGTTTTTGATAATAGCTTACATAATTAATGCCTTGTTGGTCGACGCGCACATCGACCTCGTCCATCACGAGAATAAAATCTTCTTCAAAATCATCGTAATCCTATGTATTAATGTAACAATAAACGTTTCCGTGCTACATAGTGATTCTACAATAAATCTTTAAATATAATTTTTAGGATTCTATAATTTAAAAAAAAATTAAGTTTGGAAAAACAGGACCTTTAAGAAAATAAACCCAAGAATTATATGCATACATTAGTTTCTCCAATCAAATATAAAACTCTACTTGCACAAGAATCTTTATCGTATCTGAATTTCCAGATCTTTAACTAAATAAATTTCGTATTTGTGCAATATAATACCTACAAAGTAGAACTCATTCATATATAATTCGTGATTTTAATTAAATGAAATTAAACCATTATCTTAAACTTTTAAATTTATTAGGTATATCTTTCATATAAAAGAAAAGATGAAAAATTTTAAAAGGCAAAAAAGTTTATCTGAATCTTAGATAACGACTTCATGTGGATCAATGACTTGTACACGTCCAGCCAATTCATGCGAGTAATAAGCGTGTCATATTTAACTCCTTGCTGAAGTCGCTAATTTAAATACTTTACTTTTCTCGACTAATTATTATACAAAATAATATAAACGTTCAATGAATTTGTTATAAATTGTACGATTATAAATATTTTAGAAACAAGTTCGACTTTGTAGGTAGCATTCGTACATTCACGTACAAATACATGCGGTTACTCGATTAACAAAAAAATTTGCTACAACGTCCATGCTCGTATAGTAAAAACACGAAGAATACCTTGTAAGTGGTTGGGTGTCGATCTCGATTTGGTGACACAACGATTTCGTGTCCTGTCTGCAAGGATCCCACTGGCGTCGACTGAAATACAAAAAAAAAAAAAAGAAAAGAAAATTATTAAATAATTTAAATGCATATGTTCCACGTATATTTACACATTTAACTAATCTACTAGTCTGCCACTGAAGTTGCATAACATACTTGAAATTCTTCGATAATCACCACAATATAATGCGTCCAACAAGCGAGGTAGTTTACAAAGACATTAGAAGTGCTTCCAATTTACGAGAGTTTCATCCTTTTGCAATTTATTCAAGCTGAACTAAAGACTTTTTTATGGAGAAAATATTACAATTCTAGTCACAAGCTATTAAAAATAATTTCATCAGGCCACACAGTTGAACAGTTACGAACCTTATCAGACTTGGTTTTTTCAATATTAGATGGAGCTGCCTCCCTTAGTTGTTTAAGTTGTAAGAAGTTGGGTGGCTAAAGGATAGTTGGATGCAGCATTCAAAGTTAAAAAAAATCGAAGTGAATCTCTAGACCATCTGGCAGAATACTTACCGAATACACGTTATCCATAATTTGATCAAAAGATTTTACAAAACTAAATATTTACTTATGAAAAGAAAACTTCTGACAAACTCACTTTCGAATCGTGCAATTAAATATATTTATCTTGTATCAAAATATCCACGAACAACTTTCTTCAAACTGAATGAGTCTTGTAAAATAATACAAAATATCACCTCGTTGCAAACATTTCTATATAACTTTGATCAATTAAAGATAGAAAAATGCTAAAAACGTATGAGATCATCCTCTTCTGAACATTTGACATTCTTGTGAATTTCTACTCCTACGTGCACATGCATTTGTGATTTTAATTTATAAAGGGAGCATTCCAATAAGTTTTTGTGGAGCTTCTAATTTATGTGACCCACCATGCTTTTGCCGGTCCAGTCGAATTCGCCATCGTTGGCAAAGCCTCTCCTTTCATACAGGTCTTGAAAGAGCTTCCTCAGGTACTCGTAGTCGGGAGTTTCGAAGAAGTCTAGCCTTCGGACGTAGCGAAGATAGGTGGCCATCTCTTCGGGGTGGCCGTCGCAGAGAACTTCTATGGGAGTTGCCCGTTTGGTGTCTCCTATCTTTTGATACCGTTCCTTTAAGGTGTCAGCTTTTAATCCTTGCCAGGGCAAACTTCCTCTCAGAAAGTACATGAACATATGACCCAAGGCTTCCAAGTCGTCTCTCCTACTTTGTTCTGAAAAAAAAAACATAAAAATTTCTAGTTATTTTCAGATCTAAATCTCTAAAGAAAAGAATTAAAAATTAAAGAAAATTAGAAATTAAAATTAATTCGTAAAAGAGGATTCCAAAATACCTTTTCCTAAGTGAGTGTTGATACTCATGTATCGTGCAGTGCCAGTTAAACTCTTGTGTTCCCGGTATGGTATGTGCTTATTTGTTTCCAAGTCTATATACTCTTTGGCCAATCCAAAATCGATAATGTGAATAACTTTTTCTCGCTTTGTCGTACTACGTCCTATTAGGAAGTTTTCTGGCTTGACATCCCGATAAATTAGATGTCGACTGTGTACGTATTCTATCCTATGGAGCTAAAAAGAAAAATCATTATTAGTAGGGATAGAGATAAAGATACAATAAATTTGTTCTATCATAAAATGAAACCGATTTATAATTATAATTAAAATCTATCAGGCCATAAGAATTGAGAATTCATGTATTTGTAAGTGCTTTGATTAAAATTCTTTATTATTTACTTTATGTATAATTCTTCATACATTTTTTCGCATATTTAATATTTACAGCCTTTCAAGACGGGTTTTTTTTTAGAGGGGGAAGGGGTGAGGTATGACACCCTTCGTTTTATATTAGTTTTACTTTTACACACAATTAAATCCAAATGTTTTAACAGTTTAAATGAAATATGCATTGAGTGAAAATCACTACAACTAATTTTTTTACTACTTATTAACAAATATTTCTGTGAAATTGCCTATAATATGCAAGCGATTAGTAATGTTCGCTGGTTTCTATGAATTTACAAAAAATTGTTAAGGATTTAAGTAATTTAAAATATTTTCGTGAAATTTTAAGGGAACCCACAATATTTTTATAATTTTCAAAACCTTTCGTAAACTTTTAAGAGATTTCGAGGAATTTTAAAGAATTTTAAAGAATTTTAATACTTATAAGTACATTTTTTTTGTGAAAAATGTTTTGATTCTTTTAAACTTACAAGTTGTGTGGCAATGCTGAGAACAGTTTTAAGGGTGAATCTTCTTCCACAGAGGTCGAAAAGATCTTCCAAGCTGGGGCCGAGGAGTTCCATTACCAACGCATTGAATTTCCCACACGGACCGAAATAATAAACCTCGGGGACTCCTTCTATATGCGCGTTATAAACTGCATGAATATAAAGGCAAAAAGATATTTATCCCAGTTTCCAAAAATCATGCTTTGGTGCACAGGGATAATTACTTACAGCTTGTGCTTCAAATTCAGATTTCTTAAAAGCCTCTACTCTCAATAAATTAGAGACATTGATCCAAATTAAGGGATAAAAAAATTTACCTAAAATCTAGCTTCTAGTTATGATATTAAATAATACATTCAACGAATCTGATATTATAATTTAATATTTCCGACGGACTAAAAATTAAAAATCAAAAGTACAAAAAAAAATCAATTAAAAAAAAAAGAAAAATTATTCAACTTACCATGTGCACCTAATACTTTGTAAAACCTATATTCCAAGTGAAGCTGTGGCGCCTTCGCTTTCATTGGTTCCTGGAACCATATATTCTTGACTTGGTCAAAATGTTCAGAGTCAATAAAAATTTCGAAAAATGTTTTAGAATTTTTCAAGAAAAGTACTAAAGATTTGAAAAAAAGTTGATGAAATATTAGGAAACTTTTGACGTAATCCTAAAGTCGACCACAGTCAAGGAAAGTTCTCATGACTATTTTTCTCCGTGTAGAGATAAAAACTGATTCTTCAATTTAATTAAAGTATAAAATAATAACTGATGACAAATTCTACTCACCATTTTAATTGCTACATGCTCATTATTGTAAAGGTTTTTTCCTGTAACAGAATAAAAAAGAAACACAGTTAGTGAAACATATCTAAAGGTGATATTTATTTATTTATTAAGACATTTTAAATTATTTTAGGGAATTTCAAGATATTTTAAGAAACTTAATTTTCGCATCGCCATCTTTGAAATACTATTAAAATCGATCGTAAGTAACATAAATTGTTCTTGTTGTCGCTATTAGAGACATAGGCTTTCTACAAATCGACCTTCTCGACCTTTAAACAACTATAACCAATTATCAGATTCAATATAATTTTGAAGCAAAAAAAGGGACAACTGGTGATTGGATTACAAGAGTGCATTTAGGCACTTGCATGGCGCAAAACTACCTACACAAATGCTCTATAAGGAACAAGTGAACAAGATGTAATCCAGCTGGAATGACTTAGGAAGATCTATTAATTCACTAAGGGATTCATAATGATTTAGTGTGAAAATAAAGTTATAGAAGTCCACTTAATCTTTTTAATTCGTTACCCTGCAATTCTGTCAATACTAAATATTTCTTCGCAATACCATATATTTCATTTATAAATTAATGCTAGACTTCAATTGGGAATGAGCATCATGCTCTCCTGGGCTCGAAAGTTGCACTACACAAAAAAGTAGTTTAATTTCTCTTTTTACTTACAGCAAGTCTCTTTTTAATCAAATTGACAGTAAAAGACAGTGTAAATTAAAGATTTAAAATGATATAAATATAATATTGCATAATTCAATTTTTAGAATTAAATCAGATTAATGAGAAATGCCAAACACGTCGAAAAACTTTTCAAACATAAATCACAATAACGCCAATTAATTTTTGCATGTGATGAGATCAATTTTATTTATCGTTCAGAACAATGTTTTGAATTATATACAAGAGATTCAATTGATTTAATTTTGAAATCAATGTGGCAATTCATATAAAAATATGTGTGATAATAAAATTTTCCTAAAAAGATAGTATATATATAGATAATAATTTTAATTAGTAAAAAGGTTTGCATTTGACCGCGAAGTCAAATGAGAAAAAAATTGAATGTAGACTGTCTACATCAGCAAAATCAATTTTCCCTGATGCATTTATCGCGACGAAGTGGTGACAATGAACGAGGTCACAGGAACCAGGCTGAAATGGGTTTAATGTTGGGGAATAAAAAAAAAAAGCTGGAAGGTACAATAAATTTTCAAAATAACATACACTATTCTGATTCTAACGGCCTCGAGTGGTGCATTATGAATATGTATCAATAATGCCGATGAATCATTGTAAATTGAGTGTGAAAACATCCGCACAATAGAAGAACATTCTCTTCATTGTGGACACTATATGTATACACATTGCACATATACGAACCACTATAGCATTCTACAGACTGATAAGACTGAAGCACTAGTGTAAATTATTCATTCAACAGCTGCAATTTTACTTTCACTTCTAATTTTAGAATTAATTTAAATAACATTTTAGTTGAATTAAGTTCTCCATTATTATTTTTAAATGCCCGTTTATGAATGAATCAATCTAAATGAAAATGAATAATGACGATAATTATACTTATCTCCAGGGAATAGAAACATAAGATTAAATGGCGGTCTTGGATTTAGGCGATAGCGAGGTGAATAGATATAAATTAATTATCGTCCGTTCTTACCGGCTAACTGATAATATAGATATATATATATATATATATATATATATGTGTGTGTGTGTATATCGTCTAAATCGGACTCAAAATACACTAATCTCATTAAATTCTAAGAGCTTCAGTGACCTAGAGATTATACCTGTTGAAGAGCACTTTAGTAGCCTTGCATTTTAGTAGTAGGTGCAATTTTTTCTGATCTCGAGGCCATTTTTTATTACTAAAGAGTACTTTTTTCAATTACTAAAATACACTAATAATTATTCAATATGTATTGGATAATTTTCTGTCATCTCGTTATTTTAATTTTTTACTAAAAAATGTTAATTTGCAGAAATGGTTTATTGATCGTGTTGCTGCATCACCTGATTTACACTTATACAGAACAGAATGAATTATTTCAATCAGCAACAAGAGATTCAATAATTACTTTTTATCTTGTAATTTCGTGACAGGACTTTAAGAGAAAAAAATTGTAATCCTACGCAAGAACAATAAATTTCATTTAATTATTCTACTATAGCAATTAAGAATCCAAGATAAATGCAATTTTCAAAAATAAACACGTACCCACCCACCCATTTTATTATCAGAAACAAGCAAGCGTCTTAATTCAAACGAAGCTAATTTGGTTACATGAAAATTCGGAAAAGTAGGGATTATGACAAAAATGGCAATTCGAGAAAATGAATGTGCCTATGAAAAATATAGTACAGAGCATTAATGCGCCTCTTAAAATTCAAGTATTTTTGAACGGAACATCTTACGAAAATTTATTATAAAATAGAACGATTCGAAATGAGATATGAAATTAATTATGATATAATTGAGCTTGCTCTATTTCCTTTCAATTAACCATATTTAGTCGAATGGAAAATGAAACTGACCGATAGAACGTCTGATTCTTTTAATTATTAGACATTACAAGTCTCTTTCATGTGCATATACAATGCACATACATATGTTCAATGTGCATATTTCAATCCAAGTGAATTAATATTAATATACATAATCAATTCGAATGACCCATATATTTTGGAAATGAAATTTTTCAACCGATCTTTGAAATGAAAAATCTCAGAGAATCTATGAAATATAAGTGTGTGAACCACATAAAGATTAATAATTACATACATGGATTTTTTATTAATACCTTTATTTATTCCTACACTGATAATTTATACACTGAGAAAGTGAAAAGGTAAAATTTTCTCGTGAATTAAGTTAACGTGATTCTGAAAAACTATTTAAAAAATTGCAAGGCATGAAATTGTATCTTCGTACAGTGTAAAGTGCAAGTAAGTGCGGGAGTTAAATACATATAGTTGATTGGAAATAAAACGGATGACTCGAAAGTAAAGGCCTCTCTACAATAGCACTTAAGTTTTTGCTCTCATACTCACACGGGTGACGCATACGCACATTATTAGTTGGATCATGTATACGCATACGTTAAAAGTCAGAAAGGGCCAATCATAGTGCAGGATTTCAAATAGGGTTCGCGCTGATTCGCCCTTTCTGACGTTTAGAGACGTATGAGAGCAATCTTAAGTGTATAATAATTGTAGAGAGACCTTAAGGGCATGCTCTACGGAGACCACGTGACAAAATTATTTGTTAGTTATGAAATTTTTTTTGGTGTTCACCATATCCAAACGCAATAATATATCGGTCTCAAAGTTTGTATATTTACTTTGAGGAATAATTTTGAAAAAAGTTCTGAAATTGTTTATATTGATTTTCTAGACTATTTAGACAAATTAGTTCAAAATTTTTGTCAGTGTGAATAAAAAAATGTGAAATGCATCAAATCGACATTACCTGTAAAGTGCTACAATTCGAGTGGTAATATCCTACTTTATCAAAGTATAAATAAACTTTTTTTTTAAATTATTAACATATTGATATAAAAAAACGTTGTTTATTGCCTCAATTTCTATATTCCAAACTTTGAGACCGATATATCATTGCGTTTGGATATGGTGAACACCAAAAACAATTTTCATAACTAACAACTAATTCGGTCACGTGGTCTCCGTAGAGCATACCCTTAAGGTCAGGAATATGGTTTTCTGTAGAAACTTCTACTGATCCTTCTGACACGACACGAATCAGTGTATAACGTAACGTGAAAGCGTGGCGATCAACATGCGGGTTAAGTTCAACGGACACTTTCTTGCTGATGTTACAAATATCTACGATACTAAATTGCTCGAAAAAAATTGAGCTCTTGGATAGAGAAGAAATTAATTACAAGTCGACTAGCAGCTAACAGTTAATTAAATTATTTTATTGGTCAAATATACATAGTATTACATACATGTGTAATGCAATTCTAAAATAGTTTCTCGATTAATTAATGAAAAACATAGATAGTTTCTAATTAAAAAAAAATATTATGCATCCATTTGTTTCCACTTTCTTTCAGCGATAATTTTATTGTATTAAAATTTTAGATCAGTTAAATAGTTGAATTTAATGATCGTCAGAGAATTCTTTTGATCAAGATTCGCATAAAATTGACGTAACTCTTGATGAAGATATATAATTGAGGATAGAGGAGATGAATTTTTAATTATTTCACATTTGAGATGAAAGAATGAAGTAAAATTTGATTTTATTCGAGGAGCATTGGCAAAGAGTGCAGCTGAAACGGGCAGGAAGTATTCGAAGGTCAACGACTTATGTATCTGTTACCATGTAGGTTTTCTGACCGGATCGAGAAATACTTTGTAATTCTCGAGAAATGAATATAGTAGATTACATATATGTACAGTGTACACATATGGTGGTATGGTATAATATATATATTATCGTGCATATTGGGGGGTATATGATGCATTCATAATTCATTAATCGCATTGATTTATGGAACAAGTTGGTCACAATTTTTGTTCCAAATATTTTTTTCTGCGAGTGATAGTTTCGGAGAAAATAAAAAAAAACCCCATAAACCATGGCTCTTCGCATTGTAAAGGGCAATGCTAAACGAAAATCATGGTGAAGGGGAAGATATATGGTAATGTAAAATGGTAAACGGAAATCATGGTGAAGGAGGGAGATATGGTAAAGTAAAATGGTAAACAGAAATCATGGTGAAGGGGGGAAATATGGTAAAGTAAAAATGGTAAATGGTGATGATATGGTAGAGTAAAATAGTAAAGACAAGTCATGGTGAAGAAGGGAGATATATGGTAAGTAAAATGGTAAACGGAAATCATGGAAAATGGAAGAGATATGATAAAACCTTAAAAATACAAAAAAAAAATTAAAAAAAAAACAAAAATATTAAAAACCGAAAAAAAAAGTACAAAATATTTTTAAAAAATGTTCTTCAGAGTAATCCAACCTTCCCGCGGTGAAGAGCGTCAGTAGGCACCAAGCCGAAACACAGATTTTATGAGATTTTTTCAAATGAGAATAGATGTATCATTGATTTTCTTGGAAACTATCACTCGCAGAAACTATCACTTTTGTTTGAAACTTTTTTTCAAATTTTTGCATATTACCAGAGATAAACGCAAAATACCATGATTTTTATGGTTTTTTCATGGTTTCACCATGAGAAAAGCTTAGGTGGGAATTTTCACTATTATATTCGTAATCAGCGCATCAAAATACATAGGTATACGCAGTTTGAAGGAAATCGGGGGTGTACCGTTTTCGGAAGTACACCTCAATTTTCTTGCCAGAAAAGTATCACAAATGCAAATGAATTTTCAATAATAATTTTATTGAAATTTTTAAAACATTTTTGCATAATATCAGTTTAAAATTTTAAAAATTCAATGAAATCTTTGGAAATGTTCTAAAATCCTATGAAATCTTTTGAAAATATAATAATATCGTCAAACCCTTTTAAATTTCCACGACAAAACTTTAAAATCACTCAAAATCACTTAAAACTCGTAAAAATTTCTCAAATTCACGACAACCTTGGCAATCTATTAATATTCCCTGAAATTTCTTTATTCCGCTCTTGAGTTCATTAGGAGGACCCTCAATGTGTTTGAAAATAAGAGGCATCAAGTTGTGTAAGAAATAAAGTGAGATAAGTAAGGACAATCTCCAACGAAGGAAATAAAAAATAACTCAACTTATAAAAAGAAAATTGATAAGAGAAAAGGGGATTACAGAGAATAAAAGGGGTGAAAATAAAGTTAGTCTCTGTTACGAAGGGAGGTCAGAATCACGTGTTTGTACTTTGTACACTTTGTACTAACTCTCGAGTTCTCCGCATCATTTTAAGATCTGAGTATCGTTCCTATTAATGAGCAGGAAGAAAACCCTGGAATCTTGAAATATGCATAAAAAAGAAGTAAAAGTACGAAAGTCAAGAAGAAAACAAGAAAATAAAAAGCGAATAAACAAAGGGGCTCCAGTAACAGCGTGGAACACATAAGTAGATGAAAAAGTAGGGTTTGAAGGTCAACGTTGACCTTCAAACCTTTAAGAGCATGCTCTACGGAGACCACGTGACCAAATTAGTTGTTAGTTATGAAAATTTTTTTTCGTGTTCACCATATTCAAACGCAATGATATATCGGTCTCAAAGTTTGGAATATAGAAATCGAGGCAATAAATTGCCTTTGTATATTTTCTTTGAGGAATAATTTTGAACAAAATTCTGAAAGTAAAAAATAAATGTGGAGATATTAAATAAAAAACACTAAAGAACGTTTGTTAATAGTAATATGTTAATAATTATAAAAAAAGTTTATTTATAAATTGATAGAGTAGGATATTACCACTCGAATTGTAGTACTTTGCAGGTAATGTCGGTTTGATGCACTCGATTGCATTGGTCGATCACGCTCGAAATTATATTATTAGTTTAAAA
>JAUESI010000017.1:128372-139124 GCA_032275145.1 Synergus laeviventris | reverse complement strand
GCAGAGAAAATCGAGTTAATGATGATTATTATGCAGAGTTTAAAAATCGAAACATTCGGAGAAAGTTTATTCGAAATGTCTTTTGTGTTCTGTCTCTGCTAATACTTTTTACAATTGGTGTTATTTCACTTTTCCTATTTGTGTAAGCTGGATGCTTCTGATTTCTATTTAATAATTGTAATTCAATATTATTTAACTAAAAATAACATTTTTCAGGGAAGTTGCTCACGCGTTTCTACTTCAAAATTGGTATTTGTCTTGGGTCGCTCTGTACGTAAATGTTTAGTTTATTAATCGTATATTTAATGTTACTAATTCAAGGGATAATAATTTATTTATCTTTTAACAGGGCGACTTTTATAGTGATCTACTTGATGATTGTTTGTAATGAATCAGCGAGAAGAAAATTCCCTTGCAATTGGATCTGTCTTTTTATTCTGGTAATATGTTTTAATTAAAATAAAAAATTGTAATGAATTATTTTAGATACATTAGCATTTTAATAATTGATACTTTACATCACTACATTCATTCTTTTAATTAATTAATGAATATATTGGTTACTATAAATTTTATTTTGTAGACTGTATCAATGTCTTTTTTAATGGCTTGCGTGTCGGTTGCATACGAGTTCGAAGTTGTATTAGCTGGTGGAGTTACAACTGCTGCAATTACAATGGTGATCTCTTTTCTTGCTACATTTTGCAGCGTAAGTAGAATTATCCTAACTAGTCAACGATATATACATTAAAAATATTTTTTTTATTTGAGAGTACAATTTCAGCTTTGAAAAATGATTCAAAGTCCATTGCAATTAAAATAAATTACAATACAAAATTTTTATTTGAAAGAACGATTGTTTTCACTTAGCCTTTATTTTCAGTTTGATTTAACAAAACGAAAAGGCTTGATGCTAATTATTGGACTTACCGGAATCATATTACTTCTTGTTGTTGTACCGATTTATATGTTTACTGCACTAAGTGCGTTAAATATAGTCATTGGAATCATAGGGAGTTTTGTAATAACAATGGTAATTATAAATTATATTCTGTTATGAAAAATATTAATATCTGAAAAAAATGGAGAGAAAATAAAATTTTTTTTTTCTATTTCAGTACCTATATTTTGATATACAAACTATCATGGGAGGAAGAGCAATCGAGTTAAGACCTAACGAAATCGTTTACGCTGTCACTCGTCTTTATATCGATATTTTGACTCTTTATCAATACACACTGAGTTTCTTCCGTTAATTATGTTTAATTTATCTCTAAAATAATTTTAATTCAAAATGAAAATTCTGTTCTGTGAAATTTAAGTTTTGTTATCCAATAAATGTCCCTTGAGAACAATACATGTTTCAAAATTTCACTTTATAGTTTTATATACTTTATAGTTCAAAATCTAGAAAGATACAGAAAGATTATGTGCTAATTCTATTTAACTTTTGAAGACTAAATTTTATTGAAAAGGAAAATTTAAATGAATACAATGTTTTATTTTTTTATTTATCAGATTTATTTACGTGACTGTATCCTTTTTATTTGCAACGGAAGAGCAATATTGTTTCATTTTGTTTATAAATATTTTAGTAGATAATCGCAGTAGTTGAAATATGAAAGAGGAGTGTATTATACGAATGATGTATTATGATGAACACACGTATGCGAAAGACGGCGAAGAAATCATAGAGAAAAAGGTTTTCAGTGTAACACCCGGATTAGGTGCCGGATATCTATCATTTTTTCTCACTTTCTCTAAGCTGTCCTCATTGCCGAACTGCAAGCGGATTTCACGTTCCCCAGAGACAGAAAAAAAATCTTTAACCACTGTCCACTCCGAGGTCCACTCAACAGAAGAATATCCTGTAAAACCGAAATAAAGGTACCAATTTCATAATCGTAACTTAAAAAATTAATAATTTTTTGACGGGAATAATTTAGAGTTTATGACAAAAATTAAATTAGAATAACCAAGTATTATGGATCAGTATTATGATCAGGAAACCCATGAGGACTTTCAAATTCCTCAAGGACTTATCCTTATTTTTAATACTTAACAATTGGCTAGGATAAAAAAAAACACGTTTTGAAAGAAGTTGCTTACTTCACTCGTTAGTGCGGATTTCTTATCTTCAGAATTTTATTGGCCTCGCTATATTCAGTCACGTCTTTTATATCTACTCTTCTCATCCTTCTTCTTTTTTCATAATCCTTACACATGATAAAAACCAAAGATTGTTACAATATTGTACTGAACATTTGTTTCCATCTGAAAAAATCTTGTCTTCTGAAAATACCTATTTTCAATAATTTCATGACTTCTAAACTTTTATTGCATTTTTCCATTGCCGAATTTTCCCCTCCTTTATATGAGAGAACGTGCAGAGCAGCCTATTCTTGTAGTCAGGCATTATTATGAGAGGAAAACGTAACGTGCGTCCCCATAATTCAGAACTAGGTCAAAAATTTTAATGCTTCCAAGCAATTTTACTACGCACTTTATTAAATTTGCCAATTATAATTTTCATTACATTTTTACCAATAATTTTATTTTTGTATTTTATCGTCTTCAAGTTTTTGACTCAATATGTTTGCATAACATATTCTACACTGAAAAGTAATTTCATCTGCAAAAAGCATAAATTTCCACATTTCCTCACTTTCGTTTCGTTATCTTTATTTATGATTCTTTCTCTACGATACTTTTTAGAAGAATTGGATGGAATCTGGAATAGAGACCATCGGTCTTTGAGTACCTGACGCTTACTCGTACCCTCATGAAAGGCAATGAGACTGAGAGATACCCTCTTTCTATCCTACATCACCCACATTTTCAGAGCCTGCTGTTTATTTACCTTGTCACTCAATGTTCTACTTTCAATCACTGCCTTACACCCTCGCGTTTTCTTATTTTTATTTTTATCCTCATTCATTCGACATAGGTAATTTTCTTTCACTTATAGATTTGCCCTGGCGAAAGGTTCGAATAGGAAAAATTCTATCCTGAATGAATCTAAGATCCAACTAAGTATTCCTATCCGATTTAATCCGATGTAAACCGAAATGAAAAACAATATACCAATCCGCCTTGAACCGAGCTCATCCAAGGTCAAACCAATATTTCTATCCGACTGAATACGTCCTGATTCGATTTAAAAGGAGGATTTTAATCCGCTTGAATCCGATTAAAAACAAGGATCCAATGCGAGTAAATGCGTGGGGAAACCCATGATTTCTATATGACTGAATCCGATCTACGTCGAGGTTGAAAAAAGAATGACAATCCGGCTGATTCCGACCTAATAGGAGGTCAATCCAATATTTCTATTCGAATGAATTCGTCCCAATCCGCTTTTGAAACAAAACAAATTTAACAATGCGAGTGGAAACCCAAAATCTCTGCTTCGAAGTCCAAGCTCTGGTTTTAATCCGCTGAATCCAATCTGGTTCTGAAACCAATGAAAGAATTCCAATCCGAATCAATTCGATCTGTTCTGAAATCAAAAAAACAATGTAACAAACCGACCTACTCCAATTTTAAAAGAATGATTTTAATACGCGTGAATCCGGACTGATCCGATTTAAAACAAGGATGCCAATCCGCTTGAATCCGTTTAAAAACAAGAATCCAATCCGGGGGAATCCGTTGGGAAACCCATGATTTCTATATGACTGAATCAGATCTGTTGAGGTAGAAAAAAGAATGACAATCCGCCTGAATGCGCACTAATACGAAGTCAAGTCAATATTTCTATTCGAGTGAATTCGTCCTAATCCGCATTTGAAACAAGGATTTCCAAACGATTTAATTCGATCTAGTTCACAATAAAGACAAGTTTAACAATCCGAATATAAAACAAGGTATATAATCCGGTTGAATCCTGTCTAATCGGTTTAAAAACAAGGATCCAATGCGACCACTGAAAAAACTCGATGGTTGTGACAACCACAGAAATAGTAAAATATGGTACAACTACTCATTTGTGGTTGCCACAACTAGTATTTTGATTGACAGAACCAAATGTGGTTGTGGCAATTTTCATGAAATAATTCTGATAACTATTTAATAATAATTGACACAACCATGTGTGGTTCTGTTAATCAAAATCCTGGTTGTGGCTACCACAAATGAGTACCATATTTTACTATTTCTGTGGTTGTCACAACCATCGAGTTTTTTCAGTGACTGAATCCGAGTGGAAACCCAAAATCTCTATTCGCCTGAATCCGATTTACTTCGAGTCGAAGCTCTGGTTCTAATCCGATGAATCGAACTTGATTCTGAAACCAATGGAAGAATTCCAATCCGAAACAATTCGATCTGATCTAAAATCAAAACAAGAATGTAACAAACCCTAATCCAATTTAAAAATAATGATTTTAATCCGTTTGAATCCGGCTTATTCCGTTTTAAAACAAGGATCCAATCCAAATAAATCCGAGTGAAAACCCAAATCTCTATTCAACAGAATTCGATCTAAGTTGAGGTTGAAAAAAGAATGACAATCCACCTGAATCCGCCTAATAAGAATTCGAGTCAATATTTCTATTCGAGTGAATTCGTCCTAATCCGATTTTGAAACAAGGATGCCAATCCGCCTGAATCCGAATCGAAACCCAAGATTTCTATATAACTGAATCCTATCTATTTCGAGGCAGAAGCTGTTCCAATCTGAATGAATTCGACCTAATCCAAAGTCGAAAAAATAATTACAATCTGCCTGACCCCGGGCTAATTCAAGGTCAAGCCAATATTTCGATGCGAGATGTTATTCCTCCATAATTATGGAAATATTGTCAATAATTTTTGCATGGTTTTTTTTTTATTGAGTGATTTCAATATGCGTGGGAGATGAGTTGGATTTCATTAACTCGAGAGGCCTGACTTCGTTCAAGACTGCAAACGCTAGCTGCGGGAGGAGAGTTTCTTCGTTGTGCGATATATAAACGAATACAGAACTAACACCAGTAAAATCACTACAGCCAATACGACCATCGTAACTATGGAAGGCTGTCTGTGCCAGATGCACCTCTCAGCCACCCTTATCGTCTATAATTAATTCCGAAGCGCACCCCATGCAGACTTCTATTATACCATTTTGACACTCAGCCTAATGTTTTAACGCTTTCTTATCTAGCAGAAAACTTATTCATAGGGTCACTGGACCCCGCAGATTAATTCTCATGCGAGTAGGGTGATACATGCATTTATGAGATTAACCTGGATTAGCATCTTTCAAATTCAATTTTAAATGATTAGTTCAGGGAAAGTAATTTTGTTGAATAATTTTTTATAACATACAGCCATTTTTTTTCATGGATATTTTAAGGGTGTTGTGGCAAAACCATGCAAGTGCCATAGAAAAAATTGTTTAGGAGAGCAAAACAACTTCAAAATTCGAATTCTTATAAAATAAAAAAAAATCAGAAAATACATTCGAGATGTATGTTCTTATTGTTTTTGAGACTTAATTGATAATAACATAAAAATTAATAAAAGACTTTTCATGGAAAAAAATCATTTAACAAGCGAGATATAGAAGGAATAATAGTGTCATTCGATTCTAAGAAAGAAATTAAATAAATTACATGAATTTTTTGCAATTTTTTTATGAACCCAATTATGTTGACGTAGTATAAACAAGTAATTAAATGTTATAGAATTTGTATTTTTACTGCTTTTTTTCCGCGGAATCGAAAAAAGTGTGATGGAATTATTAATATTAGGTATATATTAATTATTATTATTTATTTATTTTTTTTATTATTATTAATTATTCTTCTAATTCTAATTCTATTCTACGTATTTTGGAAAAAGTTGCATTCATAAGTTACCCTTCATCTGTTAGTACTCTCTTAAGCTAATCTCCCCCTAATTAATTCAATAATAATTAGCAATTATTATTTTTAACAGTAGACGTTCGCTCTGAATTGGAATCATAAATTTTAAACTGAGTATCAAATAAACTTGAATTTTTGCACATTTTTACGTTTCTCATACTTTCGCTCTTTACTTCGACCACCAGATTAAATCACATTTCAGTGTTGAGGAAGTGACGCGAGATTCAGCATTGCAGTATTCCAGAATTTCAGGTGAAAACTCTTAACCTAGTAATTTTTAATCGCAAATGTATTTCAGTTTTAAGCCAATTTTTTATATTTTAATTTTAAAGAATATAGGAAAAATAATAGCTTTCTACTAGTTATTTGCCCTAATTATCTCAAAAAATATAGAATTGAAATTGGAACGGTGTATTTAACGAGTCTTTAATTTAAAACGACTGCCTGTAATATTATTACTTAAGTTGAAAATTCTGTTTAAAAGAGAAGAAAAAAGTCGTGGGAAGGTATTGATGAAAATGGTGGTACCAATTCTGAAGTACGATAGAAACCGCTTTAATAAAGCCTCGGAGTGAGTCAGTTCGCCCTCATATCAAGAATTCTTCAAGATCCACGCATTCCTCTGGACGGGAACGCTCTTCAAGAACATTCCCGTGGCTTTCGATGGTTCATTGATAGACTTTAGACGCCACTAACACGACACGAGAGTCGTTTATTTCATTTTTTATGTTTAAAACAGGACAAAGCTGTATTAATTAATCATTTCTTTGAATTTTTATCTTTATTAAATATCTTTCTTAGGCAATAAAAACGCAATGCCTAAAAAAGACTACAAGTAATGATAACCATGCTTAAAATTTCGGATAAACTCCAGATTAATTTCGAAAAAATTCATCCGAATAGATCCGGAATTTAGATCCGAATACTATCCATGAAATAATATTTAATCCGATACCAAATTTTTGAATTCGAATTTTTATAGCAGAGATAAGTAATAATAATGTAAGTTGTATGCTTGTTTATAGTTAAAAATCTATTATTCAGTTGAGAATGGAAAGGATTAGGAGAAGTTCCTTGTTTAATTATTCTTGCCTTACAAAACTCGCGTTGACTTGCAGGCAATACGAGTTTAATTTTCTTCACTCAGTAGTCTTGATAAGTTTGTTCTCCTCTCCCTTGGGAATTAAGTTAAATCGCTTTATTTTATAGTCTCCTTTTTCATCAGTCATTAAAATTAAATTTTAAGCCTCTTTTCTACAAATCTTAAAATCGAATTAAAAATAAAAATCTTAATATTTCAACATTTCAGAAGATTTCAAGAGAGTTTATACTTAAGATTTGAATGAAGGCTTTAGAATTTAATATTTTTTCTCCAAAAAAATTGTATGACAGACGTGTGGAACTCATTTCAAGTAGGAAGGGTCATTTTTAGTGAGAAATTTTTGAATAATAGAACGAATATTTAAACCATGTAATTTGAGTAGCAAAGGTAGAACTGTAGTCAGACGTAGAATTCATTTCGAGTAGAAAAAGTATTTTTGGTGATAAAAAAATTTATACGTAATATAAAAACTTCGTCTCTTTTCCAACGAAGAACATTTATTATTATGAATAAGGAAAGATTTAAAAGTGGATTACACACCGATACACACTTCGGAATAATTCGAAAAATTTCGGAATCGTTTATATAAAATTTTGCTATTGAAATTTCTTAATCCTTGTTCCTTTAAAAGAGTATCAATTTATCCCCAGACAATATTCCTAATTTCTAAAATAGCTACAACATTTCTAAGTAGGATAATGGAATGAAGGCAATAATGCGGATAATTGCTCGAGCAATATCTTCTTTTGCGATCCAGAGCGAGTAAACCGAAGAATTGAAAGAGCGTGGTTCTCGCGTTAGTCAGAGTCTCTTGCGGGAATCACTGCAAGAGGTTTATAGTTTTATACCGCTGGATAATGGACGCGAGGAAACGTTTTCATTATCCCTTTACATCTTAAAAAGAAAGGCTAAGAAGCTAGGTCTTGTCAGGGGGTGAGAATTAAGTTCTGCGGATTCTATACCAGAAATTTAAGGAGAAGAGAAGTAAGAAGAGGAAGCAGAAGAGGAAAGATTCGTAATAGAAGAGAAGAAGAAGAAGAAGTACAAGAAGAAGAAGAGGAGGAGGAAGAAGCGGTAGCACGTCTTCAATAATCGCGATATTGCGTAAGGGATGATGAATGTGACTAAAAGGGGGATGGTGAGTACTGGAAATGATGGACCAACGAGGGGGATGAAATCGGGGTTAAGGGAGAGGGATGTTCTCCTTGAAGCGCAAGCGCCGTTGAAGTAAGCGCTCTGAATCCTCGAGGATCGGAAGAGGAAACCGAAGAAGCTCAGCGGACGTAGACAGCGGCGGGTAGCGACGGCTCCGAGCCGGAAACAAGGGTGAGATGCACCCCCGTCGTCCTCGTCAATCGGCCACGGCTTTTCCACGGACAAACTCCCGTCGTCAGTTACAAAGGCAGATCGACTAGCAGATTCCGCTGACCAAAATCGGAAAGTAACCGTCGGCTGACGGTCTGCGCAACAACTTGTGTGAGTCTCTTTTCCTACATATTTCTTCACTTCTTCTTCGTCAAGAACGAATGAGACCAGCAAAATATCACACCGATTATGTCGATATTTTTATCAAAATGCTGATTCAAATTTCTTTGCAAGAAACAGAACAAAGTTTCGTTTCATTTTTTCTAGTGCAAGGGATTCAAAAAATATTTCTTGTTTTCACTTTCGATTTTATTCTTGATTCAAGTAAAATTTTTATCTTGGACACAACCTATACTGATATTATCTTCCAACTTTCAAATCGAAATTCTCTTCAATTTTCTTCTAATGGGCGCTAGTGGTGCACTCGCTTCGCTGGTGCGTTATTATACCACTCGTTACACAATGTACTATATTATAGTGAACGCAAAATTAAAAATCAATATAGATTCATTCTATTATTGTGCAATATTCAACAATTCTTCAGCTTCTCGCTCTCTTATCTCAAACCGGGAATAGTCATTTCGTCTTTGAATCATAATTTCCAGTAGGTATATATATCGTTAGCCTTTTGTCTCTCCAGATGTCTATCCGGTCAGATCTTTCTGTGACACCAGTTTCCGGTTTCTGATTGCCCCTATACGCCAAGTTAGAATCATAGCTTAAAATTAATCAGCCCCGAGTATTCTCATTTCCACATGTCACTCGCACTAAAGGAATTCTATTCTCAAAGCTGAAACGAAAGCATTAGGTGCTTATCGAATATCTTTATTTCTCCAATAAAACAATTACCTTAAAAATATCAGTGACACTGATTTTCAATAAAAATGACCCTCTCACACTTGAAGATTGTTATTACAATTATTTTTTTGTTTTTTAAATACTTTTTTTGAAACCAAAAAAAAATGGGTTTTAAGTATGGCTTTAGATATAAAGCTTAGTAATCCTTTGACAGGAAGCACGTCTTGTGAAAATCGTGTTCTTACAGAGACCGCTGTAGGGTCTCCGTAGTGCAAGCTTGGCGAGGTTAATAGAGTGATCAGTAACAAGGTTATAAAGCAATCTGCATAGCTGCACTCGGTACTTTACTCGACCTGGGACCCCCTTACTGCCAGACCTGTTCGGTAATTACCGGCAATAATCTAATAACCGACATCGTCAAGAACGGTAACTGAGAAGGCTTATTTTCTAACATCTTGTTTTTCGAAAGGAAGCCTCACTTCCATCCGTATTAATCTATCCTTGTCAATTATTTCCCCCTTATTTCGATGCTACAGCATTACCTTCTAATTTTCATAATAATTGAAAAAATTAAAAAATCACGCTAATTTCTATAAAATAGTGATGCACGTCATAAGACAAGAACTTCGCGATTGAAATTTTGAAAATTTTCAGTTTACGCAATATTACAATATTTCGGTTTGAGTAGAAAAAATATACAAATATCTCTCGCCTGACCAATACTGTCCTGCTCTACTTTAAGATTAACAGCGTGATGAATAAAAAGTAATGTGCAGTAGAACCAGTAGTTTTTGGTCAGCCATCACACAATATGCTTGTCAGTCAAATTTGACTAATTTGAATTTAGGGAGTGAACTTGTGATGAACTGGTGACGTCAACTAGATGTCAATTGATGTCATTATCACGCATCTTTGACGAGGCGAAATTAATTTCGAATTTTAGACAGCATATTTTAAGATTCTAGATAACTCCAGGTTACTATAAAATATAGTTTTTTTTTCTTTTCTATCAGAATAAATTAAGCTGGATTTTCAAGTGTACACATTTCAAAAGCATTGAGTATATTTCTTCATGAAAATTTTTTTAAAAATGCAGAGTTCGTTCACCTATACTGAAGGAGAGAACACTAGAGTCTGAAACTTATAAATTCGTTTATCTCGATCGAACGTGTAATTTTATTTCAGGTCTTGCTCATTCTTCTCGTCTTTAGTCTCCTTTTCCTTCCTTCTTCAGGGTTTCAATTCCCATTTATATTCGCAATCGACAAACTAGTACCAGTAGATGCTGGAGTTACGAAGCAAATAAGGATGCGTGTAAATTGAAAGTTACTGTGCGTTAGGATCGTGCGTGAAGGGAGGAAACTCATTTCCTACTTGCTATGAGAACTACAACGGGTTTCTCTTATATAAATACCGAACGACTGTGCTCTTTAAAAAAGTCTCGGGGTACTTCCGAAAACGGTCCACCCCAGATTTCCTTCAAACTGCGTATACCTACATGTATTTTGAAGGAACCGCGGGAAGTTTGTATTACTTTGAAAAGCATATTCTTTTTATATTTTGTTACACGCAAAGAAATTTTGTAACAAAATACGTTAAAACCGATATTAAAATTTAGTATAATCTTTTACGATTTAGGGA
>JAUESI010000017.1:97400-119111 GCA_032275145.1 Synergus laeviventris | reverse complement strand
TTCCCCAAATCGTAAACGACTATATTAATTATTAATATTGAAATAGTAAGAATTGTTACAAAATTTCTTTACGTGTATTTTGTAATTTTTTTTTTTTTGAGTTTTTAATATTTTTATTGGTTTTGTTTTGTATTTTTAAGGGTTTTTGTATTTTATTAATCAAGAAAATCTTTATTTGCTTTTGCCAGGGTAGCAAATTTTTATTTCTTGATGCGACGCCGCCACAAAAATTCTGAAAGGTGATCAGCTAAATTGTCCTTCTGAAACTATCACTTGTTTGAAACTTCTTTCGAAATTTTTATATTACCTGAGATAAACGCAAAAACTATGATTTTTATTTGTATTTCAGTTTGAATGAAATTCGGAGACTTAATAAAACTATTTATTATTTCTTTCATCATGAGCTAATTTTACTTAATTACAGATTTTAAATTATTGTTCACACTCTCGGTGGCTTTTCACTGAATGAAATCTGAACTTCCACTATAAATTCAATTTTACAGATTTGAATGTTTTTACCCTTCTTGGCTGAATATTTTTGTAGTTTTAAAAATCAGAATAAAATCTCTATTCTGAGAGTTAGTTATCGTGATCCAAAAGCTCGCAATAGTTGCCAGTTAGCGTTTTATGTAGTTAATGCGATTCTACGGTAGTAATTCACTTAGCGTGCAATATCGCGCGACAAAGTGGAGACTATAGTAACTCTAACAGGATCGTTCTGCTCTCCCATTGGCATGTAGTTTTGGGAAACAAATTTTTTCTTTGAAAATTCATATTAAGATAATTAAGATAATCTGTACTGTTATTTGAATTAAAATGATTTCTCTATTAGATAAAAAAAAACCATGACACATATTATGTAAACGATTTTGAATTGAAAAATTAAAAATCTGGCAGGGAATAAGTTGTTCGAGTGCAATTTATGTGTTTGTGGCAAAAGATAGAACTTTGGAATCCACCGTGTCGGTCTACTTGTTGAAGCTTGTAGCAACAGTTTGCCCTTTAAGCGCTCTCATCCTTGAGCTCGATACTTCCTAAATCAACAGCCAGAGAGTCGACAGTCTCCATTCATCTTTCCGTATCTCCAATTCAGCACATTTTACTTTAAATCTTGTTTAGGAAATATATGTTTAATATTTATTATTCTTGATTGGTTCACTTTCTCTGTCGTTTTTTAAATTGGAAATGAATAGAAAGTAAATGGCAAACCACTTTCATGTCCAAGATCAAGTCAAGTAACTTGCAATTCATTGCACTAAGTTTCGATTTCAACTTCGGTGGTAGCTAATTGACAATCTTATGAGTCTCGTTGTAGTCCGGATCAAAGTTGCAGCAAGATCTAATTAAGCTATTCATCCGGTGAACTGCATTACTGTTCCACCCAAGCTGAACTAATTGTCTCTTAACAAACTTGAAGCTCTAACTAGTTGCATGCTTTACCTTCTGCCGTATATATAGTATGTGACATTAATATATATGTAATATTCGTATAATTCGTAACTACACAGAAGAACTGACAAAATATTGCAATAATATGTTGATAATATTATAAATAGGGATGCTTGTTACTATTAACTTCTCTGAATTATAATTTACAAAGTTTAGAACAGGTAGTTTCGACGAGACATTATATATGAAACTAAAATTACGAAAGTTCTACAAATTTCTGAAAAGGGTTAAAAGCAGCGTTTTTGTAAGTTGAGTCGCTTTTGATGGGAAAGTGTGAAACGTGATGGTCACGTTTTACAATAAATTCGCTCGCTTGACGGGTTACACGATTTTTCTATTAGCCGCAGACCGCGACACGTCGGGTTATTCTTTCCTGCAGCACTTGATAAGTGTAGGTACATAGATGGGTGTCGTGCTGTATGTTACGGGGCATATTTCAATGTATAGAAAAACTGTTCGTAGAAGCATTTTCGTTGTTTGATATGTGCGTACATGGCTTGATAATGAGGCCAGATGAATTGGCGAATCTGCACGACACTCCATCAATTCCCCTGTCCCGTCTGTCGACTGCAAGCTTATACCCTTGAATATCATTCTTTTGCAAACTATACCTATATATATAATACTTAAATTCACACCTTGCGAGTTAAATCATCGCAATTTCAGATTAATTTTTTATTTTAATACATTTTATTCCGATCAGAATTACGTATTTTAAAGGGACTTTATTCAAAACTGTTGGAAATTTCCATTCTCATTATGTAAATACTCGGGCACAAATTGCCGCATTTAGCAATATTTAAAATATTTTATATATTTTATATATTAAAAATATTTTTATATAATTAGGCATTTAGGAGGTAACGATATAGTAGTAATATCTCATTGATACCAATCTTACACACAACATTGGTCGTATTCACACTTTAAAATAATCCTATATTCCAAAATAGGACATGGATTTAAATTGTCACTTCAGTTTCTAAAGACGAAACACGCGCGCCCTTAGTTATTGATGAAAGAAAATAATGTTTTCATTTACTAATGTCAACTTTGTATATATAGTAATAATAAGTATATTTATTTACTTTTTCCATTGGAATATATCTGATTTTTAATTAATTCAATATTTTCCCAAATTAATTAGTAGATTATAAAAGTATTATAAATTAATATTTAAAATTCACTAGAAGTAGAAAAATTCAGTTGAATTACAATTCTTTAGAATTTTTATTAGAATTTATTAGAATTATTTTAAATTTCGTTGGCATTCATCGAATTCGTCGGATTTGATTGAACTTTGTAGAAATTCGTAGGAATTTTACTCTGAATTCTCTGAAATTTATTATAATTCACTCCAAATTATTGACATTTGTCTGATTTGTAGAAGTTCATAGGAATTCATTCTCAATTCTGTGGTATTTATTGGATATTCTTTAAATTCACGGAAATTACAGGAATTCATTGGAATTCAAAGCAATTTCTCGGATTTTTACTGAAATTAGTGGGAATTGATAGGTATTCACTTTTAATGCTCTGGAATTCTCATAAATATATTGGAATTCGTTCAATTTAATTTGAATTCGTTGGACTTCATTCTGAATTCTCTACAACTTATTGGGAATTGTCAGAAATTTATTGGAATTCATTGGAATTTGTCAAATTTCATTTAAATTCGTTAAAATTCATTCTTAAATCTTTGGTCTCTATTGGACTTTTAAACATTCATTGAAATTCATCGAATTTCACCTAAATTCGTAGGAACTGAATTTGGAATTTTCAAAAATACATTGGAATTCACTGTAATTCATTGAAATTCGACAGATTTATAGGAATTCCATCTGAATTCCCTGGTATTTATATAATGTTTTTCAAATTCATTAGAATTCATCAGATTTCACTAAAGTTCGTAGAAATTGATATAGGAATTCATTTTGAATTCTCTGGAAATTATTGAACTTCTGAGAAATTCATTGAAATTTTCTAGAATTCATTCTGAAATCTTTGGAATTTATTGAACTGTTAAAACATTAATTGAAATTTACTGTAAATCATTGAAATTCATTCTAAATTCTCTGGAATTATTTAGAATTTTCAGAAATTCATTGGAATTCATTCCGCATTCTCTTTGCATTCACTGAATTTTCATTAATTTTGCGGAAATTCTCTGGAATATGTCGGATTTAATTGAGATTCGTATGAAATTATAGGAGTTCATTAAAAATTCACTGGAATTTATTAAAATCTTAAAAACTCATTATAATTCATTCTGAATTCTCTGGAATTCATTGTAATTATTTGGCATTCATTCGACTTCTCAGAAATTTATTGAAATTCGTCTGATTTCAATAAAATCCACAGGAATTGAAATTCTTTGTAATTGATTGGAAAATTGGTAATATCAATAGGAATTTTTTATAATTTGGAATTCATTTTAAATTCTCTAAAATTCCATAGAATTCCCAGAAATTTATTTTAATTTATTTAAATTTACTGAAATTCATCGAAATTTCTAGTTATTTATTGGATTTCACTCGAATTTCAAATCTCAAGCGATTTTAAAAGATTTTCCAGAAGAATTGAAAGAAATTTTTTTAAATCTAAAAATATTTATGTTTAAAATCACTTGAAATCTTTTGAAATCCCTTCAAATTCCCATAAATCGTTTTGAAATCCTTTAGAAAATCTTGATATCTTTGAAATCTTGTAAATTTTCTTGAAATCTCCTTAAATTCCATAAAATCCTTCAAAATTCTTTAAATCATTTAAAATACCTTGAAATATTTCTTAAATATTTCTCCTAAAATATTTTGAAATTCTTTTAAAACTTCTTAAAACGACTTGAAATTTTTTGAAATCGCTTTAAATTACTTAAAATTAGCTCTGATCTCGATGTTCATGTACTATTTTCGATTTAATAAACACCTTTTTTATATTCGTCTTTTTTTCTGAAAATTAAGTAGTTTAGTAATCAAATATTACAAATAATTAATCCATGAATATTTTTTTAAACTTGATGGGGTACTGACAACCTTTCCCTATTTGGGGTATTTATCAGTGAAAGAGTGATGCGCCTTGTGGGGTCCTTCCCAGTTTTCCAGATCAGGACCATACTGGAACTACGGAAAACTGGTCAGGGCCCCACCAGAAGTTCATCCAAATTTCTGCACGGGTACTATTCATAAAATATTTTTAAAGATTTTTTAACTTTAGTGATTATTTGAATTGACAATTTTGGACAGAAATAAGATAAAGATATAGATCAAGATATTTACAATTGAATTTTCAAGGAAGAAACGAAAGCGAAAGTGTTTAAACAATCTTAATACCGCTTCCGTCAGAAATAATCCGTAGGTAAATAGCCGACAAACAATCATACTTTCTGTAATTACCGAGGGGATAAGAGGCAGAAATACGGGGAAAAAGAGTCGGGAAAGAGTAATTTTTTGAAATATGATATATTGGACACGCATGCTACGGAAGAATTAAGATGCTGATTTCTTCTCCAGTCATTCTTTCTTTACTTTGATCTGTTCCCTTCAGACACTTCTCGTTCATCAATCTTAGATTCGTCATATATTCGTATTCTGTTTTTTCTAGATAAGAATTATCAGGAGATGAGGAAACCCTAGAAAATAAAGAATATGTATCACTCAATCGTATTGTGTAAATTTATACTGAGAAAATTGAGTGTACTACAAATAATCGATTTTTACCCTAAATAAAATAACAATGATGAAACTTTGGACAAAATAAAAAGTAACATTTTTTGACGCACTGCGCATTTGTAATTGTGTTTGAAGGTTGAGAACAAAAGTTACTCAAGTTTGAATGGGACAAAGAATTGGTGTTCTTTTAAAAGAGTGAGTCGGGAAATGATAAATTAAAAGCGTCAGCTAATCGAGTTATTATAAATAGGGGGATGGGTGGTTCTTTGAAAGGTCGAGCTTTGCCACCGTTAAAAGCCTGTAATTAATACGTTTAATTCTGTTTCGCTTGGAGAATGAGAATCGTGACATCGGACAAAAAGAGGGATGTGACTAACTCTATTTCGCAACTTTGTTTTTGAAAGAAACTCTACTTTCGCAATCGTCGATTTAAAAGAAGGAATAAGTTATTTCATTTATTTATTTCAAGAAAAATCCTTGAATTGCAAAATTATTATTTTACTCAAAGTCGAAAATTTAGGATGCAATAGGTAAAATCTGGTGACGGTCTCGGCGGACGTAAAGTCAATAAATTTCATGGCATTTTGATGCTTTCTTCTTTGAACACTTGACTGAACTTACGGTACGTGTATGTAAGTGGTAAGTGCAGGAAAGTCGAATCCAGAATCATTAGGAAATTGTGGCTGTAAGTGGCCTGCCATTCTTGCCTCGACCATTTCGCTTTTAGCAAAAAAACGAGCATCAAGAATCGCGAAATTTCACCCCGTAAAATAACTGCTATTCAAATTTAAAGCGATGAATAAATTACGAATTTTGAAAATGCTTATTGAAAGTGTAATTATTTTAGCTTTCTTTCCAAGACAGATAACTGTAAAACTGATATAACAGTTATTTAAATTTTTTCTTTAATAATTAGGTCTTATATTAAATTCTTTCCGTCTTTATCACTTTCCATCGACATAAATTTTTTACAGCGTGAAATAACTCGTGAAACTATTTCAAGCTTTTAGTAGTTTACGAGCTCTTTTTCATAAAAATGCCAAGACGATTGTTAGAGAGAATGTAACATCGTTCAGCGTATCTTCAAAAGTTGTAAAAAATTATTTTAACGAGAATTATAAGAATAAGAACCAAAACATCCTCAAGTAGAAACAGAAAGTATTGGCAGAGACGATATATATTTTTATTCGAATGCATTCCACTTAAAATGTTCTAAACATAGCTCAAAGGCATACAACTTCGTTTTCATTATAAGTTAGAGTCTTTTAATTGAAAAGATGTTAATTGAGTAAACTTTACGAAAGTGAGGAGAGTTAAAGAAAATGTTGAAAAAAACAACTTAGACTTGAAAGATTCTAAAAGACGTTAAAACCATTGAATCCTTTTGCTCTTGACACCTAAATTGTGACAACAAAAATTTAATTAAAATCCCTTCTGAACGTTTGCTAGGCAATCATCGCAAGGGTGTTTCTACAATACGGCCAATCAGCGTTCAATCGACGAGACGCCCGAGCTAAGTGGCACGCTATCAGGATTTTCTGCCTGAGATTCGAGTCAGGACATCATGTTTGCATTCATTTTCTTGAGATCCATTTTTTTCTTATTGTCTGATTTTCAATAGACCTTATTTGTTGAAAATCACTCTCTCCTGATGAGATTGTATAATTTAGAAATAAGTAGTTCTCTGGATATAGTTCAACATTTATTATATTATGATCTATTATGAACACATTAATCTCAATCTGTCACATATATTATCATAATCTTTTATCTTTTCTTGCTTTTTCAGGAAGGCGATAGTCAGGATGAGTGGAGGATTAAATGGATGGCTGCAGCGATGTCGAGAATCACGGAGGCTTGTCCTCGTGATTGTCGCCATTGCTCTGCTGCTGGACAACATGTTGCTAACTACTGTCGGTGAGTCATTTTTTTAGCTTAACAATTTGAATTTCAGAATTTGAATTTAAAGACTTACAGATGGAAACGAAATCCTTACTAAAATATAAATTTGAGGAGTTTCTTCTTTTTTTACTATATAAACTATTATTTGGTACTTTTCATTTTAAAGTGAATTAAAATAAGGTTAAGAAGGGCGTATGTGACGTCTTTGATTTTAAAAACTTTTAAGGACCAATTCCGTAAGCGTTTCTGTGCTTAGTGTTACGTGATCGAACCACAGTCCTTTGTCAAGAAAAAAAGTCCTGAGAAAAGATGTGAGAGAGATGAGAAAATTAAGAGTAGGAGTCTCTCTATTCAGAGTCTTAAGAAAAGAAGCAGCGCAATTAGTCGAGCAATGTAAATAGGAAAAGAATTCCCAATGGCTTTGAATTTGCACATTACTTACACTTTGCAATAAGAAAAAAAATTATGAAGTAAAAATTAGAAGAAAGACCGAGAACCTGAGAAAAAAAGGAGCTGGAAAAATGATGTGTTGCTGAATATTAAGAAGAATATTTATTAATTTTTAAGAATATTTATCACATAATATAATAGATGGAAATGAAGTGTGTTTATGTTACAAAAATTAATTTTGAGTCGCGTAAGGGTTCTATGGCCTTTTCCATTTTCTGCTTATCGGTGGTTAGTGGGGTGTCAGTTACCATTTGTCTCTTCTGCTCGCCGAAGCATGAATCGAATTGAAAGCGGAAAGTGTAAGTAAAATGAAAAAAAAGAGTTTTTTTAGCAATTTCATTTAACAACTTTACGTCTTTTTTATTTACACTGGTTAACTCTCAAATATTTTAATATAATTTCTATGAGTAGCTGTAATTACGGTTTGTGCAGTAATTAACTTTTGTTCAAAAGAATATTCTCCAATCGACCAAATTGAATTAAAATTATTAAATTCATGGATATACTTCCTATAAGCTGTAATAAAATAAATGATAATATTAAATAATCAGCGATTAATTTACCAGAAAAATTAAAAAAAGTATTTTAAAGAATGTTATTACTGCCTGTAGGAGAGCAGGATTCAAGGTAAACAGTCCACCTACAGAGAAGGATAATTGCTGGTGGAACATTTGCAATGAGAATATTTGGGCCTAAAAATGATAAATTTTAATTATTTACTTATTTATAAAATATAAAATATAATAACTTGAATAAATGACGTGTTAATACCAGGTCAGAGAGAATGGTGTTATTTTCTTGCATTACTATTTTATGTATGTGGTTATCTGCATCATAGGCCTACGAATATAACAATTTTTAATTACTAGATTAATTGAGCTTTTGTGGTAGTAAAACAAGGTATAAAACTATTTTATAATTTCATTAAAAACCTGCTTTCTTGTCCAATTGCACAGCATAACTATTATTATCATCGGTAAACTTGATGAAATTATTAAAAAAATGCAATTTAATAGTTGCTGTAAATCTTGCTTATTTTGCATTTCTATGATAAAACTGTATAAACTAAGGGTAACGAACAAAAAATTTTCTAAAGCAGTTGATATCTGAAAATGAGACAATTATTTAAGCTTTAAATATTTATTGTACTTTCCAGGGGAAAAATACCTCTAATATTTTTAAGTTGTAAAGTCAATAAAGGTACCAAGGTTATGATGAAAATATAATTGAAACTGTGTCCTATCCTGCACAATTGACTATGCACATTTCCTATTTTGCGAAGCATTACAACATATCGATCAGGGCTAAAAATTACCTGTAAATTAACAATAAGTAAAATAAAGGCCTCTAAATACAGAAATGAGAATTTTCTTTAGTTTATACTAAATTTTATTACCTCCGAATTTGTAGTAGAAGCTTTTACAATTAATGCTAGTCTTTCATTGAGAGCATTGAACCTAACACCAAGTATCCAAATTAGACTCAGAAATAAACAAGTATTGACTTTGTGAACAATAATGGGAAACCATCCATAAGTCCAGAAAATCACGATATCCCGGCTTGACAAGAAAAATCAAACTTAGTGCAATAAATAATGAATCATATGTAATCACTACTGTATATAAACCTACCTAAAATAATTGATGATTTGATAACTACTAAGCACGAAATATATAGAGAAATACAATCGTGCATAAATTCCAATTTTCCTAGAATTTAATTTATAATTTAATCGACATCCCAGTTCGTTCAACATTTTATCTTGTCTGGCGAGTGAATCAATCGTTTGTATGAACTAGAAAGTTTCTCAAATGTTTTTATACTTAATTTAATTATAGAAAATCTATTAGGTACTAATAAATTACAAATAATTACCCTATTGTTTACTATCATCTTCCATAAAAATACATCAAAAATACTGACCCAGTTTAAAGTATATCTTACATTCGAAAGTATTTTGATATCCATGCCAAGATTTTTCATCCTAAAATGAAATGAAATAAAATAAATTAAAAAGCAATTAATGTCTTTCATAAAGGAATAAGATTGAACTGAGATTAATTATAATTTATTACATTCCTGTTCTCTCCTCTATATATGATATATTAATGTATGAAATGATAAAAAGACATATCAATAAAATGTTGTATATCACTAGGTATTTGTTTGTGATCAATTTTCTCAATCCAATTGGCCCTTTCGCTACGACTATTAAAACACCAGATCCACACCAAATCCAATTCATTGATTCCAAAAGAGAGTATACATCCTGGTGTTCTGTGCTTTCTTGAAAATATCAAATAAATGAATATTATGTATGTATAATGATAATATTTTATCTAGAACTTACTAAATTTCCAAAATTGATAGAATGCATTTTGAAATGTCATACTTCTTTGGATTCTAATTAACAATAACACTAAACTAATAATAGTACTTGTAACCTTTTCAGAAGGAATAAAACTCGCAAGTGCTTGTCTTTTAAAAATTTCGTCTTTATTTTTACAATTACATGGCACTTTTTTATATTCTCATAATGAGGCCATAATTTATGAGATCCCTAATTGATAAATAATAATTGATAATATAGTTGTCTTGCAATTGGTGGTAATTAATTACCAAGATACTTTTGAATTATTTTAATGGAATGCTTTTCTACAAACAATAATACACTTTGTAGTTACGTTGTATTCAAATAATCAATATCAATCAACTGATGGATTAAAAAGAGATAAAAACATTTACTAACAGCTTTTATAAGGAAGTTACGCGAGATGTCCCTCGTCGATTTTGATAATAATGAAATATTTTGTTAGTACATTAAAAAATAAGAGAAAAATACTTCTAGGGGTAAAATTCACCTCTAAATTTCCGCCAAAAACTTTTTTGTTTAATATTTCAATAATAAAGCAAGCTATCTTAATAAAATCAACGCCAAAATTTTGAGAATATAAATACTATCAACCTGTACCACTTTTTTTAAAGGGGTGTAATAATCATAGAATATTATATATTTATTAAAAAATGTTTGTATTCGAAAGTATGACATTTCAGAATGCATTCTGTCAATTTTGGAAATTTAGTAAGGTTTAGAAAAAATATTATCATTATTCATACATAATATTTATTTATTTGGTATATTCAAGAAAGCACAGAACACCATATATATATTCTCACTTGTTAGATCTTATGATTACAAAGTTAACTTTTGTTCAAGAGAATATTGTCCATTTGGCCAAATTGAATTAGAATAATCAAATACGAAGTTATAACTGCAGTAATCTGTAAATAAATAATATTAATCAATCAGCGACGATAATTAAACGAAAAAATAATATAATTACCGATTGTAAAAGAGATGGATCCAATGTGAAAAATCCACCCACTGAGAAAGACACTTTCTGGTGGAGTGTTTGCATGGAAAATATTTGAATCTGAAATTTCAAAAACTTTCATTAACTGATTCTGAAAAAAAATTATAATCACGTTTAAAAATTGTATAAACAATCAACTACCATGTCAGAGAGAATGTTGTCGTTTTCCTGCACTTTTATTTTATGTATCAAGTTTACTGCAGCAGACGCCTGAAAAATTTAATAATATTCATATAAGTTTTTCGCTTAAAACTATCTTTTAATTATAGTAATTGTAATATCACAATATTATAAAAAAACCTGCTTCTTTGTCCAATTACAAATCATTACGATTGTGATCATTGGGAAAGTGCAGATGAATAACAAAGATGCAGAAGTCAAAAATTGAACCAAATCATTCCACCTTTTAACTTCTAAAATCAAACTAAACAAAATCAAGGTCATGAACACGAAAGCTTCTAGTGCAGTTGTTATCTGAAATATAAACTGAATTTAATTTTTGCAATGGTGTATTTAAAAAAAATTAAGTAACATCCAAATCAAATATTATACCAAGGATATAAGGAAAATGAAATTAAGACTCTGTCCTATTTTGCATAATTCACCATGTACATTTCCTACTGAACGAATTATGCTGATGTAATGTCGAGAGACTGGAAGCTGTAAATAAAACATGTTCTCGTACAAAGGAAACTGAAAAAAATGTGATTTAATTTCACTAAAATTAATTGTTATTCACATCATTACCTGCAAAAATGAAGTAGATTTCGCAATAAAGTCGAGTTTTTTGTTTAGAGCATTGAATCTGACACCAATTATCCAGACTAGAGTTAAATATAAACAAATACCTACTTTGTGGATAATTATTGGCATCCACCAGACAACCCAGTCGATCAACATACTGAAACTATTGAAATTACATAAAAAATATGTATATAGATATTATATCGGGCTATTTAATATATTTTTCATATTATTTACTCACTTAGCTCCAAAAAAATAGAATTCATGTAAAGTAAGCAAAAAAGTTGCAATAAAATACGATCGTACGCAAATTGCAATTTTGATCGAACTCGACCTGTAATTCAGTTGACAACCTAATTTGTTCAAAATTCGGTCTTGCTTCTCAAGTGACGTAGTAGCTTCGATAAACTACGCTTTGAATAAAAATAATTATAAAGATTACCTAAAAATGATTTATAGGCATACTATTAATTATGAACTATAATTTATGAATGATTAACCTTATCAATTGTAATTATTTTCCAGATAATCCAATTAAGCATGCTAATACAGTTAAGATTTTGTCTTATAAACATATGTACTTGTACATCCAAGCCAAGATCTTTTACGCTAAAACAATAAATGAAAATGTAATAAAAATATTATCATTTTCACGAAATAAAAGAACGGAAACGTATAAATTAATTACATTGCGTGTATATAGGGATCACGAATATTTCCGATATAGGAACTTATAAAGAGAAAGGTTATTACAAAAGTGTATCCTATCATAAATTTGTTCATGGTGTATTTTCTGTGACCAACTGGACCTGGCACAACTATTAAAATACCAGTTCCGCGCCAAATCCAACTCACAGATTCAATAACTGAATATATGTCCTTGTAATGTGCTGTAGCTTTTCCAATGTGTAAACATGAAACATAAACTTATTAATAGCTAAGAATTGAATAAGATGTATAATTAAATACTGATTACATTTTCTAAGAGTAAGAATAGTAAGAATATATTACACATATTATTCAACTCACTTTTGAAAAAGGGGCTAAGTGCTTTCGAAAATGTCATTTCTTCCATTTCAATCATCAGTAATGACTCATTCGAGAATAAAATTTAGAATAAAATTGATAAATGTTACAATGTACATTTGACCGAGTATTTTACTTTTATTATTCTGTAATTTGTATTCAGATTATCCACATTTAATCAGCTGATATAAGTGATTAAGATATTTATATATATATATATTATATATATTTATATATATTTATATATAGATATTTATATATATATATATATATATATATATATATATAAATAATGCGTATTGAGGTTAGTTAAATAATTAATGATGAAGCAATCAATTATCATTTATGAATTTATAAGTAAGCAACATTTTTCCTTTTAGTCTTATATGCACCTATTTTTTTACATAAAACTAGAGTGGCCATAATTGATTTTCGAAAAGTAGGACCAAAATTTTTAAAAAAGAGGACAAAGTAAACAAAAAGAGAATTTTCAAAAATGTTGAATTGAGTTGAAAGATGGCATTCAATGATAAAATTTTGTACAAAAAAGGTACAGAAGTTCATTAAAAAATAAAAATTTATAATTTGAAAAATCCGGACAAAGATCTGCTCCAAAAATTCTATACCTATAAAATTAAACAATATTTTGGTACATTATATGTAATACATTTTAACAAATATACGAATATTAACAGACTTTTTCTTACTTTTCATTTGTCTTATTTTTACTTCAAAAATAAAAAAAAAGAAAAAGTTCACAAATTCATAAAAGTAACGTCCCCGAGTATTACTGGGCAATCATATTAGGGATCATAATTCCAGGCATTACGCCCATCTAAAGTACGACGAAGGATTGCAAAAGCTGAAGGGATTTACCCAGGTTAGAAGCCCATTTCCTCTGGGATGAAAATAATTCCTCAAGGGATTGAATTTGAAACTGCATACCTAGAACCTAATATAATACACATCGAAATATATTTTAGTTCCACAACTTCGAAATTCATAAATTAAAATATTCCCTTAATGGCTGCAGGAAAGCCTTGTGATTTATATGCAGTCAGGTATAAAGAAAAGTACAGTGAAAACAAATATGGCTTAAGAAATATTTTTCTGTAAAGGTATATAATCATCAAAACTAAGAAAAGTTAATTATTTGACTTGATGGAATATTCTTTAAACAAGAGAAATAAATATTTACAATAGTACTCTTAAAAAGTTGATCAAGAATTTAAGAAATTTTCTCAAATATTTCAAATATTTTATACAAAATCGTACAATAATTGAACCTTCCTTTCTAAAGTCATTTTTTAGTTTATTTTTTAATTGTTAATAGAACTTAGAAATTGCGAGAGAACATTTCTTTGAATCGAAAAATCTTTTTTTTTCAGTGTTCAAATTGTGTGTAAGACGAATTAATTCTATGTACTCTCATACTTTTTTTAATGACTGTAAAGTGCTTTTTTAAAAGGAAAATAGGAATTTTCCGCGCAATAAAAATTCTATACATGTGGTCAGTTTCTCAGTCGTTCGTCGTTTCGAGCTTTTAACTTTTCACCCTCAGCAACTCCTCAGAATGTTTAATTCAGTGGGGTAGTGGTCGAAACGTATGTGCCTCCGTATGTCAAGCCACCAATCCAGATAAGTGGTCAATGCATTTATGGAGTGTTAAGATTCCCATAAATATATATATATATATATGTACTAAACATGTGAGACATATAAAATTTTCTCAATAGATGTTTTATATTTATACAGGACAGAGTGCAACATTTCCAGATTTTTATTTTAAATTCAACATTACTGAAACAACACATGAATAATTAACACAAATATATTAGTTGTATTGTTTATCCGATTTCCGATTGAAATTCAATCCGAACAAGTTTGGATTTATTCTGATTAATTCGAATTGACTGTATTCATTCGAATTAAAAGTTCGGATTTTCGAATGGGTCTGTTTAGTTCGGATAGAAATTCCGGAATTTCTTTAATTTTAGAAACTTTTTTAATTTGATATCTCAATACATTTAGAAGTAACTTTACATTTTTATTGGATTGTAGTCCCTATTATACCGGAATTCTTGTACGACATTCGACATCCAAATGCAACTTTAAGTGAACATCTGGAAGGTTATCCGCATACAACCGTCAGCCCGACAACAACGATAATGCCTACGACAACGACAACGGGAAGATGTTTATGTTCTTCAAATTCATCATCGAATCATTCTTCTCATCTAGAATTCCTAACCGCTAATCCTGTCTCTTCAGTTGGTAAATAATTTTAATTAATATATTGAATAAATTAAATTTAAGTATTTTACTCTCTCAATCTCACTTAGTAGGAGTTTGATTACCCGCGAGGAAATTTTTAGCTATGTTGGACCCACGATGGATAACTATGAAGATATATATATAGAGCATTTTTTAAAACAATTGAGCGGTTTTTGCAATAACCGTTTATAGCATTCTTATAGTGCTCTGCTTCGTTAAATGTTTCAAAACACGTATTTAAATAGGAAATTTAATTCCGCATCTTTTTTCCCGATAAAAAAATTCTAACTCCAGTAGTTTTCGAAATAAATCGAAAAAACTGGTTTTTCATCAAATCAAAATTTAGTTCTTTTTTTGACTTACTCAATTTTGAAAATTAATAATAATATTTACAGCGATTATACTGTACTTTGGGTAGTGGTGTAGTTTAAAGTTTTAAATATTTATATAAAAGAAAGAAAATAATACTTGTTTTCATAGCGTTGTAAAAATTTGACAGTGATACTTTCCAGCGTTTGGGGAGTCGAATAAATTTTGATCAATTTAAACGTTCCAGCGAGAAAATTGTTCAAAAAGGAGTGAAGAAGTTTTATGGAAAATATTACTTCGATTAATTCAGCTGTTAAAAACATATGATTGTTTTACTAAGTACTGAAAATAAACCTTAAATAAACTTAAAAAACTGTAATTGTCCTTAATAAGTACAGTTTCTCTTTTCCAAGGTCAAAAATTCAAAAACAGTTTAAGGATTTTCAAGAATTTCTACAATTTATAAAGACGTTTTTAGGTTTATTTAAAGAGTGTCTAGTGTCTACTATCATTTTTAATAAGCTTAAAAAGTAAAAAATAATATATTGATAAGAAAACATCATTTTTTAGTAATTATTTAATTTTCATTGTGTTTATGGGAAAATAAAATGCGCAATAAAATTTGAAACATTTTTTACAAGCTTTCAGGGGCCAACGATATAAAGTTAAAAAGTATTCTTTTAATTGTTAACAAAAATTTAATCTTCTCATCTAAAACTCATTTTTTGGTTTAGTATATTTTCAAGTTGGTGATCAGATTAAGAATTTTGTGTGGCAAATAATAAATGGGCAAAGTAGGTAGGCCCCTGCGAAGCCCCAACTGGGTTTTTCCACTGTGGACTTAGAAATAAAAAAACTAAGCTGGGAAATTTCCAAACGGGTAATTGAATTTTCAGCCTTATATTTGACTACTAAATTTCATTTGCTTTTATTTTACAATAATTTACAAATCTATTTTGTAGTTTCACTAACTCATTAAATTGATCACAATGAATTGTTCTTCGAACATCAATAATGTTAAACCTTTTGTATAATAAATAACTTTGTTATTTTTGTCATATTATATTATTTTTATAGTTTATTTAACCGATTTTAGAAGGTTTCGAAGGATTATAATAAATATTCAGTTATTTTATAGAGAATTCATAATTTAATTACACTCATGATTGTAAAATTTTAAAACGTTTTAATAAAATTTAATGAATTATATCTTTAGTTTTGTACAAGTGTTACTAATAATTTATTCAGTTCGTCCTTGTTTCTAATTGAATTAGTAAGCAACTAGTTTTAATTAGTTAGATTGAGAAAAATATATGTTTAATTGTTCGTTCTGGTATACGAATTCAGGAATTACAACCATAAACATAACAAGCCTCGAAGAAAGGGAAAGGACTCAAAGACACCAAGAATTGGTAGAGGAAACTGTTGCGGTTGGAATAATGTTTGCATCCAAGGCTTTTGTACAATTATTAGCAAATCCTATCGTCGGACCACTTACACACAAGTTTGTATATGCAATTTTATTATTAGTGATGCATAACGAGGAAATCGATTGTACTTTAAAGTAGAAAAAGTTTTAAAATATTGATTCATTTGTATTGAAAATAATTATTCTGCATGAAATAAACGAGACGAGAATTCTCGATCGATTTTTGTAAAGTGGATTCTTGGTCTACTTAATTTTTTTAATACATCTAGATATATTTAGGACAAGTCTAATTTTTTCGTATCTACTCATTATGCGACACTATATCTATTATTATGGTTCTAAAATTTTATATGGCTTTACTTATTCATGCATTTTCTCTTTTTAATAAATAATCATTTTAGGATTGGTTACGATATCCCTATGTTTACTGGATTCATCATTATGTTCTTATCAACCTTGATATTTGCTTTTGGTCGAAGCTATGGGGTTCTTTTTTTGGCTCGAGCTCTACAAGGGATTGGATCTTCCTGCTCCAGTGTTTCTGGTAAAGAAATTTCAAATAATATCATAATAATAATAATATTTATAATAATATCATCAAGCTTAGGGCAGCAACTTTTTGAGGCAAAAAAAAAATCTTAGACTCAATTGTAAAATATAAAAAATATAAAGAGGCCTAATTAATAATCGTAAAACCCCTGAAAATTAATTAAAATTCCACGAAATATATTCACATCCCTTAGAATGACTTAAAATCCTGTGAAATGTCATTATGTCCCTTAAAATTCTTGACAATCCGATAAAATCTCGTAAACTCTCTTGAAAGTCTTTAAAATTAAAATTACTTAATATTCAAAAATTTTTATTTAAATTTCTTGAGATTCTATAAAATCCTAATAACTGATAAAATCCATTAAAGCTTCTGAAAATCACAATTTTAATAAAATTTCTTGAAAAACCGTGGAATTCTTTAATATATCTGACATTTCATTAAATTTCGTAAAATGGTTTTAAAAATATAATGAAACTCAAAATCACAATTTCGTAAAAAATCTAAATGCTAAAGAAAGCTAACAGTACGTATACAATATTACATACCTACATAGTAAAGTAATTTTTATATTGTTTTGACAACGAAAATAATCTGAAGATAGTTTTCAATTATACATTCAAATAATTCGCGCTATTTCCAAACCAATCAGGTTTTTGATAACAATGTTAGCATCACTTTTTAAAGATATTTTAGAAATTTTCAATTTAATATCTCAATAAATTTAGAAGTCTTGCAGAGAAAAAAAATATAAATCTTTTCGTATATTTTTTACGAAGTATCAAGTTAAAAGACGTCTTACAAGTAAAAAATCTTTGTTTAAAAAAATATCAACTCTCTGTAATTAATCTTTTTGGTAGTCTTGTTTTAATTACGGTGTAATATTGATAATTTAAATCAATTAGGTGTCTCAGTCTTTTCGAAATAACATACCATAAGCATCGGTGGTTCAGTGGTAGAATGCTCGCCTGCCACGCGGGCGGCCCGGGTTCGATTCCCGGCCGATGCAAGTTTTTTTTCTTTTTTTCTCTATGTAGTATTCTTATAATAGATTTTTGCTATATATTAGTTTTTTTCATTTATTAATATTTTATTACTTTTATTACAGGTATGGGTATGTTGGCTGATAGATATCAAGATGACAAAGAACGAGGAAATGCAATGGGTATCGCTTTAGGAGGCCTTGCTTTGGGAGTTTTAATTGGTCCACCATTCGGCGGTGTCATGTACGAATTTGTGGGAAAATCTGCACCCTTTTTGGTCCTTTCTGCACTTGCCCTTGGTGATGGATGTCAGTAGAAAACATTTACAAAAATGCATGAAAATTATTTGTTTTATCATAGAGTATTAATTAATTTAAAAAATAAAAAATTCTAAATTTTTTTTTATTTCAGTGTTGCAGCTTCTTATGCTTCAACCCTCGATTGTTTATACAGAAGTAGAGCCACCGTCTCTAAAAGCTTTGATAACAGATCCTTACATCCTACTTGCTGCAGGTAAATCGATATATAAATTACAGTTTTTTAAAAATAATTGTAAGTTGTAATAAACTTATGAGTTTGTAAATAATAACTCTATAACTTAATAATTTAGGAGCAATAACTTTTGCAAATACTGGAATTGCTATGTTGGAACCCAGTTTACCAATTTGGATGATGGACACAATGGGTGCAAGTAGATGGAAACAGGGCGCCACTTTTCTCCCTGCCAGTATCAGTTATCTAATTGGCACAAACCTTTTTGGACCCCTCGGTCATAAAATGGGAAGGTCAGTGAGTCGATTGAGTTCTTAATTGTAATTTTCAAATAATATTATAAAGAATTAATTTTTTATCTTTAAATATTCAAGTCCCCTTTATGATACCAAGAGTTGATACTTGATACATCCCTGGCTATGACACGCTATAGTAGGTTTTACAGGTCTCCTATTGTTAAGCGACTAAATACAAGAGGCCCGGATAGCTCAGTCGGTAGAGCATCAGACTTTTAATCTGAGGGTCCAGGGTTCAAGTCCCTGTTCGGGCGTTTTTTTTGTTAATTTTAATAAAAGAAATCAATTTCTTGTGCAGATGGCTTGCTTCATTAATAGGACTTGTTATCATTGGAGTATGCTTAATATGTGTAAGTATTTGATTGCCATACATAATCAATAAATTTATATATTTAAAAATCTAATTGTTTACTAATTCTTAATTTAATTATGATCGAAGGTCAATAATTAGAATTCACACATTTTATATTAATTTGAATCAAAGCAAAACTGACTTTCAATTTTAGAAATAATTTATTAAATCTAATTTTTTATGTTAAAAACCATAATTATATTTTTTATAGATACCCCTGGCAAAAAGTATCAACCATCTGATAATTCCCAATGCAGGGTTAGGATTTGCAATTGGTATGGTGGACAGTTCCATGATGCCTGAATTAGGATATCTTGTTGATATTCGACACACAGCAGTGTATGGAAGCGTTTATGCAATTGGAGACGTTGCATTCTGTTTGGGCTACGCTATAGGTGAGAAAAAATTATAAATATTTTTAAAAATGTATAATTAATTATATTTATAGTATTAATTATTATAATTAATTTATAGTTTTATTTACTAATTGTACTACCTTCCAATATGTTTAGTACTTATATTTTAATAAACACTCTCTCTTATAAAATAAAAAATTTGTATTCAATTTTGAATTGAATTATATAATTAAATAAAGTAGAAATAAAAGTAAACTCTTATAAGCTCCTAGCGGGATTTAATCAATTAGCATTAAAAATAAAAATAAAAAAGAAATTGCATCGGCCGGGAATCGAACCCGGGCCGCCCGCGTGGCAGGCGAGCATTCTACCACTGAACCACCGATGCTCATATGATGGTTGTCTGAAAGGCTATATAAGTTTCAAATATTGAGGTCACTATTAAATAGTAATTTTCTTAATTATATAGGACCGGCATTGAGTGGAACATTGGTGAACAGTATTGGATTCGAATGGATGTTGTTTGGAATTGCTATTCTCAATTTCTTATATGCTCCACTTATGTACTTCCTAAAATCTCCACCAACAAAAGAAGAACAAAAGGTAACCTATATTATGTTACTGATGTTATAATATGTTTTTATAAATATAAATATATTTATTTTATATTACTTTCACTATTTCATGTTTATTTTTTTTTACAAACCAATATTGTAGATTGTTGTGCATTTATTGCTTTTTATTGTTGATCAAGATTTTTAAGTATATTGTTTACTTTTCAGTCCTTAATAATTGGAGAGAAATCGTGCGTTCGGTACGAATCGTACCAAAACGACGAAGAGGAGCCGTAAGATTTTAAAAAAGGTAAAAAGTAGTCTTGGTAGTGTCTTCTTTTTTGAAAATTGAATTTTTAATTTGCCCAAAAAGTTGGGCACATATATCTTAATCAAGACCTATTTCTCCGCAACGACACAAGTCAGAAATTAATTGTTACTTTCGTTTTTAAATAACTATATCAATAGCGCTTTCTGCTGAAAATCAAAGTATTCTGACGGACACTCAAGGAAATTAGATATGATAACGCTGGTTGTTATAGATTAAAATCGATTAAAAAAGTCATATATCACTTTCGATTCACATTACCAAAAATATAGGTTCCATTGATAAGTAAATTCTATATTATCCAAAGTATTTTTAATGTTTTAAGAGAAGAGAAAATACAAAGATCTCTTTATAGAATTAAAATAAATTTGTTCATGATTCTGGATGCATTGCTCTGAAGGCACAGTATACTATTATCTAAATCTAATGTGTGCATAGAATAGATGAGAATTTTTATTTAAAAATATGATAATCTTAAGATCGATTTCTTCTCATGGAGTACCATTCCGAAAATCACTCATCATTATAATTTAAAATCTCCAACGAAGAAATCGACCCTGGGATATGAGATAAAACCTCTATAATAAAGTATAATTTCATAAATAGAACTTAGATGTAACACTTAATCGTTCTCGAAAAGTAAAAAATTGAAATGGATATTAAAAATTATGGTTTTCGATCACGTACATGTATATTATGAATTATGCGCGAAACAAGGCAACTGTAATTTAACTGCGATATTTTGAGGAAAGAGAAAAAAGCGTATGGAGAGAAAATAAATAAAAAAGAAACTCTGGAAGGAGTATCATCATCCAGTGTAGATTTAAGCATTATACATTAATTAATTAATTAATGTCTCTAAAAATTAATTAATCTACTAAATCGAGTTGCATATGATGTTTAAAAAAATAATATTAGGTGTCATATATAATGTCTATACTTAATCTTTCTTGCATGCCGTGGCTAAATGTATTATAAGAATTGAAATTTATCATAGAATTTGAAATTAAAATAAAATTTTAAACTACGTTACAGAAAAGGGAGAAAAACCAGAAAATATATTATAATAATTCGTATATGAGAAGTAGTTTCAATAGAGTATAAGGCAATTTATCTAAAAATTAATGGAGCCCAATTAAGACCTTTCGACGGGGTTTAGTCTTCGAAATTCAAAA
>JAUESI010000017.1:36001-49004 GCA_032275145.1 Synergus laeviventris | reverse complement strand
AAAAAAAAAATACGTAGTTGCTTTTTTGGATTTCGAATCGAATTGGGGGGATCGAGACTCTGTACAAAAAAAAAAGTGTTTTTGAGCCACGCTAATATATATATAAGGTGTATACTGGTGTATATAAACAAGCTTAAATTATTCTTGTTAATTCATATATAATAAATGTTATAAATGAAAGTACTTACCGCTGGAATTCAGTTTTTATTTTATTTTGTTAAAACAATATTCAGAACAAAATAAAAAAGAATTCTGCTCTCCTTTTAACACACTCACTAAAAATCTTTTGAAGAACCCGAACGAACTGCACGTTGAGAACTGTCGAAGTCAAATGATGTGACAAGTGGTGTTACAGAAAACACCCCTATATTTTTCTATTCGAAATACCTATGTGTGGCTTCATATTTGTATACGTTTGATACATTCTTGGTGTCAATGGGTTCAGAAAATATACAATATGAGCAATTTCATAAAAATAATAAATATAAAATAGAATTTTATATAATTTTTTGTAAAGAGAATATTTTAAAGTACCGTCAGAAATTGTCAGTACGTCTTTTTTTAACAGTTACTTAATGTTCTCTACTATCTACTTTTTATAATACTTAGTAATTGCAAATTTTTTATCCAAAACAGTACAAAAACTAGTAAAATTCTGCATCTAATATAAGCTAAATAGAAAGTTGAAATATGTTTATTATAAAAATATATTTCCAAACAACCTCAAATTTCAATATTTTCAAAAATGTTAATAACTCAGAAAATATTTATTATATTAAAAAGCACTTGATCTCTCATTTTAAAGATAAATTGTCATATTATGTTTTGTTCACTATTAAAATATTCTTAAAATTATTTTCCTAGCTTCTACCATAGACGAAAATTTGACTTGGATAGAATTTTAAATTGGATCCAAATATAATTCTTATAAAACATAATGAAAATTGAATTACATACAAATATATTCAATCTAAATATCTAGATATTCATCCTAAACATAAATATTCAACCTAATTATTTCGTTATTCAAACTTAGTATTTAGATATTTAAATTGAATATTTAATGCTTGTCAAAAAGTTCGTTTTCCAAGATATTAATGCTGGGGCGGATTTACCCTCAATTCCACGCCTCAATAAATACAAACATTTCATTTTTTAGAATTAAAAAAAATCCCGTTCCAAATTTGCCGCCCTGGGGCACTGCCCCACGTCGTCCCTAGATGTAAATCCAGGCCTGTATATTAATGCCTTAGATTGCTAATCAGAACCCAATCTTGCCGACATTTTTTTCTCTGCAGCGTTAATTCTAAATTTATTGCAATATAAAATTTTTATTGAAATAAAAAAAAATTCAAAAATAATTTTTTTGTTATAATACAAAAGAAGTAATATTGCAGAGAGAACTTAGCTTAGATATGTTCAATTTATTAACTGATAACCATTCTTTTCAATCTCTTTGCATCAATTATAATACAATTGGAATTAGATTTTTGGATATTCTACTAGGCTGAAAATTCTGAAATAATTAAATTTGTTCAATTTTTCAATTGGAAAGAGCAAATTGGAAAAATCCGAAAATCGATTTTTGACCTTTCTAAAGAGATCGTTTTATCTCATTGTTAGACGAGACGCCAGAATTTTCAATATTTAATTTAAATTATGTGCACTGGTATTACCAGAAAAAAGCTTCCAGTAAAGTGTGTTGCAGCACTCGACCAAGAAATAAAGAAAAATTAACAAGAAATAGTGAAATCTATAGAATGACACAAATCGTACATTTAAATAAAGAGCTTCGATGTCTGAACTTTTGCGTCTCCTATTTGTTTTTTAATAATTTATTTACTCAAAGTATGAAAAAACTCTAATTTTGTACATAACAATTTTTTACACTTTAATTTAAATGAATGTTAAGGGCTCACGAATGTACATAATTTGTTTATTATTACATTTGATTGTTATAAATCAAATTTATAAATGAAGTCAAGTGGAAGTGCTGGAAGTCAAGTGATAGAAATCTTATCTCTTTCTTATAGCACCTCTTCTATCTCTAATTGTAAGATAGAAAGATTATTTATTTATCACTTTCTTTTTATCTCTCGCCTATTCTATCCTATCGGTTTCTATCTCTCTGAAAATCGCTGATTTTTCCTATCTCTTTCAACTTTCCTTGAAATCCTTGGAAAATCCTTGGAAAATCAGGGGAAAAAAAGGGTCAGAAAAATCAGTGAAAAGTCAGTGAATTTTCTTTAAAATCGCTGACCAATCGACTATCAAAGATACGGCCGTAATAACGCCGATTTCTCGATTGTTCACGCCTGACTGATTCCCCCCCCCCCGCATTTTTGTCCAAATGTAAAACTTATAGCCAAATCTATCAAAATACATTTAAAAATTAAAACTGTGACACAGTTTTGTTAAAAAACTGTCCATTTTACCACGGTTTACTCAACTTGCTTTTCTGGTCTGTAAGGGTGGAATCTTGTACAATTAATTTTTCATGCACCTGAGTTATTTTTATTTTTTACTGTAGATATTGTCTTTTATTTGAGTTCATTTTATTTATGTATCTTATATTTTGTCAAAGTTTTATCATCAACTTTCAATAAATTGGAAGAAAAAAAACTGCGTCTGATTTACATCCCTGCTGTGTTCTTTTTTAGGTTTACTTTAGAGTTTGATTCGGAAATTAACTTTGGTTCGGGAATTATTTTGTATACGCTAATATCAACCGGGGGATTGCATAACATTATTTGCTATGAAAAATAATATGCATTACACGGAATATAAGACAACGATACCATGCCACAAGAATTGTTTAAAACAATTGTTATTATTATCTTTTTAATTATTTTTTGTGATTAACAGTCATTTCCTATACATTAATTCGAAGCACGTTTGACAGAAAGAACATTTTTTTATCGATAATAAGACTATTTGCTAATTTTTTTGTAACAATTAAATGGAATAATAAACAAATTATTTGTATTCTGTGAGTCTCTAAAGTTTACCTAATATTTTTCGAAAGCAAATGTGAGATAATATTTAAAGTACTGAAAAAATTAAATTATATTTAATCACCATTTTTTAAATCAATTGTAGGCAATCCACAGCAGTGTTAAATGAAAAGTACGTAGAGAGGTAACAGCTTACTGGGAAACTGCTCTTCTAAGAGTTACAATGAAGCTGTGCCATCATAATTGTGACACAAGTAATTTATGTTATCACTTTTGTGAAACCTGCTCTGAACCGTTTTGCATCAATTACAAGCTAGAACAACACCATCAACATAAGTATGAACCATTGGACCAAGCTCTTCGAAATAGTGGTAATATTGCTGATAGGACCATCTATGTAACCATGAATGCGATCAATAGGATTCATGAGGAAATGAAGAATGTAGAGGTATGTTATAATAAAGTCCACAGACTACCTTTGAATAATTTCATTTGAAAACTACTCACCTTCTCTTGAGACATTGAAATCTTCTCTTTTTCAATTATAAAATCACATTACAGGTCTCTACCCAGGCGCTACTAGGAGAATTAATGATGGAGACAAGGTATTTTAAAATGTTCATGCAGCACAAAGGATCAGGGAAGGTTTTCGAAGATGAAGAGTACCGATTGCAAGTGTCTCTAAACTCGAAATGTTACGCAATGAAGAAACTTAAGATTGCAGACGTTGAGCTAAGAAAATTCCTTAATCTCTTGAAAACGTCTTTAGTGGATTATTATGGGAATGCGGAATCATCGAAGATAAAATATTTTAATCCTATGGATTTGAACGTTTTGACAGACAATGTTCTAGCTCATGTAAGAAACGAATTTATAAGCCTTTGTCTCTCTATAACATTATAAAAATGCTGGTCACTCAAAACATTTGAAACTAACAAATACTTTTCTCTGTTCACAGATCTTCCGATTGCACGCGTTTCTCAAAAATGAGTTACCCCCTTCCCCGTACTATCCAGCCGCAATTAAAGATGAAAAACCTATTCATGCGAGTATACCAATTGGTTTGGGGGCAGCTGTTCCATGTTGGAAGGAAAAACGTAAGGTCTATATAGAAAATCTGAGTGATTCTTCAACTAAAGTTATTTATGGTCCTACTGCTGACTCTTTTTGCCGACCCTGGGGCATAGCGTGCGATGGTTTTGGCTGTATGGTCATCGCAGACCGGTCGAATAACCAAGTTCTTGTATATGAAGTGACAGGTCAATATATCCGGAGTATTGGTCAGCAAGGTACAGGACTTGGCCAATTCAATAAACCTGCAGGAGTTGCCATAGATATGAACCAACGTATTGTTGTGTCTGATAAAGATAACCACCGTATACAAATTTTCAATACGGCTGGCGATTTCCTTTGCACCTTTGGCAAGCAGGGATCTTCCTATGGTGAGTTTCATTATCCCTGGGATGTAGCAGTAAACTCGCTCTGCCAAATTGCCGTATCTGACACAAAAAACAATAGAGTTCAATTGTTTAGCCCGAATGGGACTTTCTTAAAATCGTTCGGCCATGTGAACAGTAAATATATTATGAATATACCACGTGGAATTTGTTTCACACCCGTAGGCAACCTTGTTGTATGCGATTTTAACAACCACAGAATTATCGAAATTAACTCGGATTTCACCACGTCAGATGTTATCGTTGATCGTAATGATTACTCAAATAAGTTTATTAACAGACCACAGGGCATTGTTGTTGATGATGCCGGCAATTTAATATTTGCTGATTGCCTCAATCACAGAGTTCAAATTCGAAATAAATATGGTAAATTTATCAGAACCCTCAAATGCGTATCTGCTCCTTATTCACCATTAAAAATACCTTCAGGTGTAGCTTTGACACCAGAAGGGCAAGTTTTTTTGGTGGATTTTGGAAACGATCGCATTGTGGTGTGGTAAATATTTTAAGTAAACATTTTATATGTTGTGTTGATTGTACAATTGATAAGTAATGTAGAAGTTAAAATTGTGTGAATATTTAAAAAATTTTATCCTAATAAGACAGATTTTAAGTTAAATTAAATCGATAGACACCATGCATACACACACATATATAAATATATATGCGTTTTTATTATATGAGCGACAAGCCATTGTAAATATATTTCAGGGAAACTTGGTGCTACATTCCAATCTTTGGTATCTCACAAAAAAACTAGTTGTAAAATTGTGATAAAAATGTGCTAGTTTTTGCTTCATCATAAAGGAAGCACCAAGAAATTTGTAATGTATTTTTGATTTACAAATAAATATTTGTTGTAAAATATAATTTTTCACATTGTAAATGTATCTATTAAACAAACTTCCCCCTGATCCTTCTTCCACCCTCCTCCCTCTTTACTTAAGGACAGATGAACACCAAAATTTTCAAAATTACAAAGAACCATAACTTTAGTTCTTACTTTTCAATCAAATAATTTTTCAATACTTTTCAAATCTTATAAGTCAATTGATTCGACTCACGACACAAGGAACCTTTTTTCTTATTACATCAACTTTGAATTTTGATTATTTGAGAAATTACAGTCGAAAAATCAATTTTACTTAAATTATACAAAGATTTCTGAGGAAGCAAAAAATAATTAGAATTAATTTTTTGCAACAGGTAACGTAAAGAAAATAATTGGGAACAAAAAATAATGATAATATCGATCGATTGACTGAAATGCATTTTTCTCTGTTTTCAAGTGAGATTCCTCAAATAATTAAAGCCGGTAAAACAAGACTCAGAAAACTAAACCTGACCTTTTCTGTTGTTTGATCGATAAATTTCGCTTCGCACGTTTCAGGTTTAGTTGTAGAAATGAGTGGAAGATAATAAACAGCAATATTTTAACTGAACTTGATTCCTATTTTATGACATTCCGAACTGTCTTTTTGTCATTTATTTTTTAGTTTATTGGGTTAAGTAAAAGTGTCAGTCCGAAAGTTCTCAAAAATTAAGTAAAGAGTGCAAAAACGATGCCACCAAAAAAGAAGAAAACACCTATTGACGATCCTCCAGCTGTACCAGAGTATGAAGTTATAAACTTATTTTTAGTAAACTTTCATTCAATTAGTGTTTTTATTTTTAGTTAAAACAATAAGTCGTAAAGCTTCGTTTTTTCCAGAAGCTCAGTGTTTACATATTTTTAATTGCAAGAAATCCAGTAAACGGATTAATCAATGTAGTAATTTATTCAATTTAAAATTCCGGTCGAATCTCAACGTACGGACTTCTCGTACCTGTTAATCGGATAAAAAATAGTTTAATTTTTCTTCTCAAGAATAAATAAAAAAATCGATATTTTAATAAAGTTCGTACGTTTAGCACAAGAAATGTGTGAACACTGCTCATATGGAAAATCCGTATCCATAGAGACACTTTCAAAAGATAATATTTTTTTAAAGAGCCTCTCTGTTGGAAGTTGTGGAGGAACAACCAGCAAAAGCTATCGTCTCCATAGTAACTGGAGAACCCTATGGACCTCGAGTTCGATATGTTGATGAAAGAGCTGAAGAGGAAAGTTCGGATGATGAACCTGAATCTGAAAGTGATGACGAAAGCAGGTATCTTAAGGACGATTCTTCTTCTGAAGTTCCATCAGAGTTTTGGCACATGCAGAAACTCATCAAGTATATGAAAGCCGGCAATCAAACTGCTACAACAGTTTCCCTCTGTCTGTTGAAGGACTACGAACTAAGTAGCAGAGTTGGTTTGATATGCAACACATTAAATGATGCTTTTAAACCGAGTTAATCGGATCCAATTAATTGTGACTTCACTTTTACAATTGTAATTATTATATTGAAATTTGTAGATTATCCAAAAAGCTATTCATGAGATGGGAGGGTTGGAAGTGTTAGTGAATCTCTTAGAAACGAAAGATATAAAATGTCAACATGGATCATTGGCAGTTTTGCTACAAATTGCTTCATCAGCTGAGATGAGACGTTATATGATTGATTTGGGAATTGTGACATCTTTGATTGAAATGTTGAAACATCCTGCTAGGGACATTCAAGTTTTGGCAGCAGAAACTATGGCTAATATAGCTTTAATGAGAAAAGCCAGAAAGCAGATTCGAGTTCGCGGAGGCATTCCTTTAATTGTAAGAATTTGAAAATTCAGGATATTCTATTTTTAAAATAATCTTCGATGATTTAAAATTTGAATAAGGAGACTAAATTAATACTTGAATACAATTTTCAGTTGGATGTGATGGACATTCCAGACACAGTCCTCCAACGTTCTTCAGAAAGTCAAAACGAAATTGACAGAGAATTAATGACAGTTGCAATAGGATGTGCTAAAGTTCTCGATTCCTTAAGTAGTAGTCCTAAAATCAAAGAAGAATTAAGAAAATTTGGCGTTGTTTTTTTAATGGCTAGATTCCTCAAATCCCAGAATGCAGATTTAATTATTCCAATGATGGGTGCAGTTCAACAATGTGCAGACCTTGTGAGATTTCTCAATTTTCTAATCTTTTACAAAACTTTTACGATTATCTTATATTTTTTCACTTTTAGAAAGCTTTCAGAGTAGCTTTTGAACACATGGGAATTATCACAGACGTGGTACACCACCTGGAAAATGAAAATGTGAAACTGAAGGAAAATTGTGCACTTGCTATCTTTAAGTGCTCAGCAAACAAAATCACAAGAGATCTGGTGAGAGAGGCTGGTGGATTAGACCCACTTTGTAAGTTGGTTCAAAACAATGAATTTCGAGCGAATAAGAAATTATTGGCAGCAGTCACTGGTGGAATATGGAAATGTGCCATGAGTCCGGAAAATATAATCAGGTTCAATCAAAATGGACTTGTGGCTTCTCTTGTACCTCTTCTTGAAGAAAATGAGGATGAGGATGTTCTCACTAATGTTGTTGGTGCTCTTGCAGAATGCTGTAAGCATCCTAGCAATAGAGATGTTCTGAGGATGAACGAAGGCCTGCCAAAATTGGTAAAATTGATTAAAGTTTACTAAAATTTACTACTGTTACAACATTCAAAAAGAAATTTTCAAAGTACATATTATATACCCGAATATTCAGTAAGTAAGAGGGAATTACAGATTCGCTTGTTGAGTGCTACTTACGAGCCCCTTTTGGAAAATTTGCCACTGGTAATAAAGGAATGTGCGGAGAGTGAAGAATGCATGGATATCATTAATGATCCAGAACATATTTTTGATGGAGTCCGTTTAGTATGGTCATTATTAAAACATCCCAGCAATGTTATAAAGAGAAATGCTTGTTACGCTCTGGTCCCTTGTATAAAATTCGCTAAGGATTCACCAGAAATGGTACGAGCTTTTGTTGGAGGATTGGAACTCACAGTATGTCTTCTCGAAAGTGATGATACTCAAGTTCTCAGTGCTGTTTGTGCGACAATTGCAGCTATAGCCGTCGATCCAGAAAATCTTGGAATTTTGACTGACCATGGCGTTGTCAAAAAACTGGCTGACCTCGTTAACACTGTAATTTTATTTTAATTATAATGAATCCTATATTTTTTAAATTATTTTTTATTATCGACATTTATAAATTTGTTTATCTACTAGGAGGATGAGAATCTACGTGCAAATTTAACATTAGCAATTGCCTTTTGTTGTGAATGGGGACAAAATAATCACGAATTTGGAAGACTCAATGCTGTAGCACCCCTGGTTAATTATTTATCGAGCCCAAATAAAAATGTTTTGAAGGGAGTTTGCATTGCTTTTTATCATTTAAGCAAGGAGCCCTTAAATTGCATTACTATGCACACTTGTGGAGTTGTGAAGGTAATTTTATTGGTCCTATAGTTATTTAACCTATAATATATCATTTTTTCTTTGAAGCTTTTGAATTTTTAAACACATTTCAGTTGGTGGTTTATAGAAAAAATATAAAATTGCCAAGTGAAGTTTGAAGTTTATAATAACAAAAAAATTTAAAACCTTGACAAAACGATTGAAAATATTATAATTGTTCAATTTTCTACAGCACGTTCTTCGATTGGTTGGTTCAGAAGACCCTGAAGTTCAAATAGCAGCAGCAACCACGATTCGACACATTAGAAAATTGGCCATCACTGCTGAGAAATTCCACTACAAAGAAATGTAGGTTCATAGTTTCTTATAAATTCGTATAATAAAGTCTACACTTTCAAAAATAGAAAAATCTAACTTAAATACAATTTTCATTTTGCAGAGGTACCATTCAGGGGGCAGATTTTGTTAATTAAATCAAAGAACAATAACAGGAAAAGGGAATCCAATTCTAAAGTTTTAATTTTTAGGATTCGTCCATAATATCAAATTAACTGATAATTGTACAATCCGGATTCAAAAACAAAAATAGCAATACATTAGCGTGGCTTTCCTGTTTGAAAACATTAAATCTGACATTATTTTCATAATATATTCACAAGAGTTAAATATTTCTAAACTATGCTACACAATTTTCTATTGTCAAATGTTTAAAATTAAATTTTTTCAATTTTACCGGTCGAATTTTCTCTGATAGTTGCTGCCTCCTTTCGCTCTCTTTTATTTTTGTGGCAATTTTTGAAAAGTCCCGGACCTGCAGTAGGAGTAGAACTCGGATGCCGCGAAAGTGAAATTATCTTTCTATCTTGAGGCAGCCTGGGGTGTTGACAAAAGTGTTCAGATTCGCAAATTTTCACAGCATCATAATCCCACTTCTATGCATACAATGCTGTGATTTATAGTTATTTTTAAATCACTAAAAATGTCTCTGCAACCCACAGAAAAAAACAGGTAATTTCCATCAACTAAAGCATATGTGTAAGTGTATATAAGTTTGTTAAAAAATACATCCAGGAATAAATCCCACAGTATTAAATGGTTTCTTTTTGTTTTTAAAACCTTACCTTAACTATATGTTAAAAAATTGATCATAGGAAAGAAGGTAGACACTAGAAAATTAAGATAAAATCACGTCTAAATTTAAACTAGGTACCTTTATTCTTGTAGTTTAAACACTGTTGGACACATAATAGTCTTAATCTTTATGAATATGTGATGTATCAAATTATATAGCGATCGAACCTCTTTTGTTAACTCACGGGATAAAAAGAGAGGTCCGAGGCGCTATTATACCGCGAAACTAACTCAGAGTCCTTACCCTACTCTTTTGTACAATCTGGATTTAAAAGCAGAAGTAATAGTGAACTAGCGTAGCACTCGTACTTAGAAACTCTAAATCTTACATTATTTCCCTGATCCTGTCACAGATAATAAGCAAGAGTAAGATCTAAACTAGAAATAAAGCAAGTGTGTGTTGTACCTTCTTTTTAATGCAAACTATCTTATTGAGCTTGAAGGGACGTACATTGTTTTTGAATTCATTTCATGGTCCATCGTTCACTGTGAATTTATTTATTGATTTGTAACAAGTTTGCACCTTTGTAGTTTAATGAAGGCTACGACGCCTACAAACATTTCAAATCGGTTTTTTTGCTTCGTAGCCTAAAAGTTAATAATACCTACAAAAAAATGTTTGCCAACATTTGATTCAAATTTTTGAAAATATTCACAGTAGCGTAAACGAAGGTAAATTACGAAGAAGTTAGCATTTATGAGAGAGTAATCGTTATATTTTTATACCACAGCATGTGCAAATTCATTAAAATGGCACATTACAGACACAATTTTCAAAATCCAGCATATCACAACCAAAAAATATAATAATACATTTTGTCTTTTTTAAATCAAATGAAAGACTTTTTTTTTAATAATAATTTTAGGCACTTAATTCGATTTACAAGCTTGAATTAGGAAAAATATGTGTCAAATTTTAAACATTCTTTGACAAAGTGCAGCTCATAAAAGCGATGAGTTACACTAGCAGATTTACGTTATATAAAAGATATTCGATGAATCATTCCTTACATTTTTAGTTTTGCATAATTATTTTTTTATACCGGATAAGTAAAATTTGTCGGAGACGTCTTTGTGCGAGAGACATTAAAAGCTTTAAAATCTGATCTTTGATATTTGCAGACATGGATGATTTTATAATTTCCAGGTTTAAAATCTTAAAATACCGGAAGGAATGGATAAGAAGAACTCGAAAAGTCTTGTTTTACTAATTACTTGAAAATAGTTTGATGTGATGCACTTAGTCCTTCTTCTCAGCCAAGAGTGCACCCGCTGCAGCTTTTTTTACTGTGAATAAAAAGAGAAATTAATTTTTAATCATTTTTAATAAAATTTTATTCGTGAGTAGCGTATCTTTTCAAAATTAAATCTCAAAGTACTAATATTGAAATCAGAACTTTAATTATTATTGAAAATAAATATATTTCAGTACAAAAAATAAAAATAACATTCTCAATGAAAGCGCAAATTCCAGATTTGTAAATGAATTTACGTTTATAATATTTCTTACCGATATCGCCAGCATTAGATAATAATTTATCAACTTGTGGCTGGTATTGCACGAATCTGGGACGAATTAGTTTACGGTAAAGCATCAGAGATCCGTTGTATTCGGAGGGAGCCATCAGCCAAATGTTAATGAGGCACTGCAAGATAATAAATACAATTTATATGATTTACTCATTTTCACAGGCATAATAATTTTGGTTTTTTGCAAAAAGACTTTCACTTGTTTACAGGAAATGTACCTTTATAAGCCAATAAAATGGAAACCAGCCCACGATGTAGTCAGAGAAGAATTCGATGATTGTGAAAAAGGCAAACGTGACCCAATACGTGAGCCATTTTGTGTCATCGTCTTTAGATGGGCTTTCAAGTGCTTTCATGGAGCAATAGGCTGGGTACAGAAATCCAATTATGTTGCATATCAATTGTTGGCCTATGCCAAACATCAAGTACACTGCCAAAACTGCCACAGCCCCTATAATTAAATCATAAAGATAATTAAATTACAGTGGTCCTAATAAACATTTTAATTATTTAAAATTTAACATTATATAAATTAGAATCGTGATAATATAGATAAAATAAAAAAGTGAAACAGAAATATTTCGCAAGGTATAATTCCCGCCTTAAAATTAATTTTTCAAAGGTTGAGATACAGGGGAAACTGATTGTTTGCCATTGAAGTTTACTATACGACGAGAGTGGATAGAAAAGGGTAATTATTAGGTGCCCCCCCCCCACCCTAAAGCCTTTCTCCATATCCACCCTTGATAAATCAAAATATAAATATAATATTATAGTTTCTTATAATTTTGGAGCACTGCTCTAAATTGAAATAAAGCCAAAAGCATCTGGGAACTTGAAATAACACACATCCTGTCACATTTTCCAGTCATGCATTACATAAAATAGTGACTGGCAAGAAGAATATAAATACGGTTTGAAAAAAATTTCTATTCATATAACAATAACCACAAAACTTCCGTAATTTGCAAGATATGAAAAAATGACAATGAATAAGTAGGACAAAAAGTCGACCTTTGTACATTTTCGATGAAAAACTAGGACGAAAGGGAGAAGAGAGTCTGAAGCTAAACCAACTAAACTAAAAACTCACGAAATCGTGCATACGTGGAGTAATAAACTACAATGTTCGAACGGGAATTGACAGATCATTTTCCAAGTAGGAAGGGAGATATTGATACAAGGATTACGTAAAAGACTGATTAAGGCGGAAAAATGCGAGAATTATAACCTAAAACATACCTATAAAAAGGTAGAGTCTGTTGACACCAGACTTTAGTTCGGCAAGTGCAAGGTACCTTGTCCAAGGTTTGCTTTCGTCCTGCAACGTTTTCTCCAGCATTTCTTTTATAGCTATGATTCTAGCCATTTTGGTTGTAATTTTATTTGTATTTTCACTAAAAAAGAGTGCTCCGAATAGCTTGAAAAATCCAGTTACCGCAACGCGAATCGGCACCAATTCGCTCCGTTTTCGTGAACACTGAACACTAGTGACGTCTGACGACCATTTAAAAAATATTTTGGAGAAAAAGAAGTTTCGTACACGTACAGTCCGTACAGTCAGAGTTCTGGTACAGTTTCGTATCTTCAGGGATTG
>JAUESI010000016.1:283210-299196 GCA_032275145.1 Synergus laeviventris | reverse complement strand
TATATTTATCGGTTAAAAGAAGACAACAAAATTTTTATTTTAGGCAGCTCTCAATCTGAATTAGTAAGAATTTGACTAAGTAAATAATAAGTAGCCTTAAATTTGTCTATTGAATTAGTAATTTCTCCACTTTCTAATAATTGAATTGCTTACAATAAATATTTCTTCGAACATCAGTAATGTAAAACTTTTTGTATAATTTTATTAAGGGATATTAAAATATTTTTATTATTTTCAAACGGTTTTATGGAATTTTAAGATATTTTTAAGAATTATAATGAATTAAACATTTTTGAGTGGGATTTTAAAGGGTTTTTAATAATTTAAAGAAATTTTCAGGGATTTTAGGAGAAATTAAAAGATTATCGAGGCGTTTAAAAAAATATAATGAGATTCTTAGGAATTTTAGAGATTTTGACATATTTGTATTAAATTTTAACGAACTTTAGGTGATTTTAAAATTCCTCATGGAATTTTAAGCAATTTATAAAGACTCTTATGACTTTAAAAAGATTTTGCTAAATTTTAAGGAGTCTAAAATTTTGTAAGATACTTCATTGAATAGTGTTACTAATTCATTTAGTTAGTTTGCTCTTGTTACTAATGGGATTAGTAACTTTTTACAAATTTATAGTAAACGAATTTGCACCATTTGAATTAGTAAGAAATTACCATTAATTGGTAAAATTTAACTAATTCAGATTGAGAGAGTATAGGATTCCTATGAATACAATTTACTCATCATTGTACAGAAATTTAACATGCTGATTTGATAAAGCTGTAATTAGTATTGTAGCTTTCATCTCTGAATACGTATATCTATAGAAACATCAGAGTACAAAAATAGAATTACACTAATTGAAAATTTGTCCTTTCAATATGATATCGATTGAAGGTAATATACGGTGATGATTATCGCAATCGACATGCACTCGACAGGCAATATAATTTCAATAAACACAGAACTTCTGCGGCCTATATTCGGAATTTCGAATCAGTTGAATATAATGTGTCACCAGCGAGCTGAAGTAGTTGATCTCATCCATAATTAATATCCTTACATTATTCTCGAGTTTGAATCGAGAAGCAATTTTCAAGTTGAATACACCCTAACAGGAACTCGTGAAATCTGTTTAATAATGATTAGAAACAATATTGACAGAAGAAGTTGAATAAATGAATATTAAATATATTATAATTTGCAATTATATAATGAACATGTTTATAAATAAGGCATTGTCAGAAATATTTTCTAATCGCCGAAAGTCTTCTTCTTTTTCGTCAATCTGACTTAATTACATTTTGCAATCAACTTCTTCTTTATACTAATTGTAAGTAGTCACAGAGTCGTTTCTTCTTATGTCAATTTCCGACGCTTTAAGTGTCACCACCAATTTAATCTTGCTAAAAAGATCTCCAGGGCAAAATCAAGATCGCGAGGAACTTAATTAGTTAGAATAAATTTCAGGAACGCGTCTCGAAAACAGCCCAAGTTTTGCCAAGCTGTATGTTAAGATGCTTTGCAATTCCTTCGCTTTTAGTACTTTCTTCCTCTACAAAATAGACAATACCAGAAATCCCTTTGCCATCTAACAACTTTTGAAATGAAAGTTAGAAAAATGCGGTAATAAGATGAGGAAAAATTATTTCATGTCATTTTAAAAGGACTCTTCCGCCGACAATTTATCGTAGTGGAAGAAACTTTATATGGTCAGACGCTACAAAAATTAAGTGAAAATATTTACCTTTCTCATTCATCACAATCGAAAGAAATACATTTTAAACTATAAAGAAGCCTATATTGTTATTAATCAATAGTCTTTAGTGCAGATTTAAAATCAAGTAAAGAATAAACCTGTAGTGAAGTAAGCATAAACAATTAAATTTGTTTCACGGAACGCGTATTTACTTCTTCGGATGAATCCTTTTTTTATTGTGGGTATAATTAAAGCTTGTTTGATGTCCGCGAATGAAATTTTAGGTACATTGCTCATTCCAACTTTGTATTATTCCTTTCACATTCACTCGACTTTTCGATGAAAACGGCATAAAGCTGCACAAAAGCGAAATGCATTTTACCGGATTTCATGTGCAGTGCATTAATTGAATAAACTTACCCCTTTCATCGATATTGGAACCAGTTCCGAGTTTTATTCCACGGCAGCGACCAGTATCATTCTTTCATCCTGAGCATTGTGATAACTACTATCACGGTGGACTTCAACGTGTTTTTCCAGAAACCCGATCAGCTTCCCCAACGAACCTTCCATTAATCCCTGCTTGTTTTGAAAACGAATTCTGATGCGATCGGCTTCGAATACACAGACAATAGACAAATAACACACACAAAAAAAAACTAATCTAAAGCCTCCTCCTTCGCTTTACCCTTAGATTTAAAACTGTCCACATTTCACTGAGATTCAACAAGAAACACTCGAGAATTACGAGTTATTATTTCTAGAATCTTTACTTGTTATTTGTTTTTTACTTGTTATTATTTTTCAACGACACATGGCGCTGTCAATGCGACCGGTGTCGAGTTTTATCGAAGACTGTTATTTTTCCGTGATCTGATGGTGAGGAGAATTTTTTCGATGGCAGAAATGAAGGGGGTGACGGACAGGTCATATAGACAGAGTGCACGTGACACTTTTTATCGGCAAATCACACGTGTCACACGAGATTATTGGCCTTTGTGAGAGATTTGACAAATGGTCCACCGCATATGGCGCATCGCGCACGACTGAGGGCTGAGTTTGCTACCACCATCCTCTCTTCTGATCTTCTCCCACCATCAGCATCCACATCTCGAGTCTGAATTCTCTGCTCTGTACCATGTTCGAAGAGAGATCGCTACACGCAAGTCCCTTAGGGTAGAAAGTTTTTGCACCCCAAACATTCTACAATTGTTTTTGTTCTATAGATGTTTCTAATAAAGAGTGGAAAATGGAAATGTTATTCTTCCTAACCCCTTCGTTGGCGTTGACGCAAAAGTGTATAAATCAAAAAAAATTTTTTGAATCGATTTAACGTTATTTACATTTACAGTTTTTCGACATTTTAAATTACTGCAACTACATTTGTAAACCACATTTTTTTTAAAGCTTGCTTTTTATACCACTGGCACATTACTGGCAGAGTAATGGTCCATTGCTGGGTCAGATTCTGATTTTTCTATTTCGAAGGCTCCGATTTGGCATCCAAGTCTTACTCGAGGGTTTTTGGGATCGCTGAATCCGAATCTGAAGTAAAAATTGAAACATTCAAAATCGCGGATCCAATATGGCGGATGAAAATACAAAAAACGGCTTGATTTGGATAAATCTTGGTACTTGTATGTTATTTAGGTCGCTAATTACGACTCTGAACTTTTTGTAACCCCCTGCATTGGCTGGTGAATTTATTCACCACTCCGGAGTGTGCCACGAGGAGACTGCAACGGTAGTAGGTACTAGTGTGGTCCTGATCTGAAAACTGGCACAAGGCGCACTGTTCAATACTTCATCAAAATTAAAACACTGTTCTTGGATTAATTATTTGTAGATTACTTATAACTAGTTAATTTTCAGAAAAAAATCCTAATCGAAAATAGATTCTCGCAATCCCGAATTAAATCTGAAGCCACGATCTCGTTTCACCCTTTGGTTGGATATTAAAGAATTTTAATGGATTTTCAAAAGATTTGCAGTGATTTAAAATATTTTTGAAAGAATTTCAGAAAGAATTCAGATGAGTTTCAACTAATTGAAAAATTAGGTTAAGTATTTTAAAGGATTATAGATGATATTAAAGAATTCTAATGTATTTTAAATGAACTCCAGAGAATTTTCAAGAGCTTTCAGAAAATAAAAAAAATTTTAAGGCATCTGAACGGATTTCAATAGATTTTTTGGGAATTTGAAATGATTTCAAGGTATGTGAAAAAATGTAAAAGATTTCAAGATTCTCAAGTAATTTCAAAACATACAAAATATTTTTAGAATCTTTAAAAGAAAACTTTGGAAATTTGTTGAAATCCACAGAAATCATGTGAAATCTCTTTAAATCTCCTGAATTTCATCGGAATCTTTAGAAATAACTTAAAGTATTTTTTAACTTATTTTAAGATTTCTGAAAAATCTTTTAAAATCTGTTGAGATCGTCGAAATTTAAAGGATTTTTAATGGTACTACAAAATTACAAACATATCAAGATACGTACATCTGAAATAATTTCAAGAGATTGCAAAACGATTTTAAAGTATTCCAACAAATTTTTAAAAGTTGCGAGATTTTGAAGTAATTTGAAAACAAAAAATGTCGGGAATTCTTTATTTTTACCTAATTATATTCAAATATTTGTATTCAAAATATAAATTGCGACCAGGGCCTCGTCAGAACCCTATTTTAAATAGGGCTAAATGGGGCAATTTCAGCACGAGTTCTTGCATTCTTTTTTTTTTGTTTTGTGTTATTTTTTTTTCGTCCGCCATATTGGATCCTCCATTCTTAATTTTCGAATTTTGACTTCAGATTCGGATTTTCAGCGACCTCAAAAACCCCAGGGTAAAAATTTTCAGGAAAAAAAATTTTCTTGACATTTTGCACACAATTTGTCGAATTCTCTCTGCCAACGAAGGGATTAAATAATATAATAATATCTGGAGAAGAAGCAATTTTTTTGAACACAGAGAACGTTATTTTACCTTTTAATAATATGAAAATTATTCTAAAATACATTTCGAAACTGCTAGGAATTCATTAAATATCACTTAAAAAATTGAAAATTTGCTTTTTTTTCAGTTTCGAGAAAATACTTTTTTATAATAATTTTTTATAATTAAAGTTGGAGTTTCAGACGTCTACTCATGTTTTTCATCAAAGATTTATCATTAACAATTAAAAATATTCTTCGTAAAAACATTTCCTATAAGCTTGCTGTTGCTATAAACAAATTGTTTTAAATAAAACAATTTTTTTAAGGAAATGTTTGAAGAAGAAAAAAGTTTATTTGCGAGAAGACGTCTGAAACATCAGCCCACGTAGTCACGTACAACAGGGCCCAATTTTTCAAGAAAAAAATTCTACGTCAATTGAGTTGGAAATTGAATGTTTGCGAGTCAATTGTGTTGGAAAGTGGATTTTGGATACAATTGCGAGTCGTTGAAATATCAGTCTCTTGTATTTTTTTATTTAATTAGAATTTTAATTAAACTCTGAGAAAAAAATTCTCCTAATATTAGAAATTTCCCCTATGAAAAGTTTGTGCAATTGTTTGCGGGCGCGCCTCTTGTGTGCCAGGTGTGCGTTTTGTCAAGAAACTCACGGAGTACAGGTATCCAAAAGTCCTCGAAGTCAGAGCTAGCGATAAATAACTGTCTATGTCCTACCACGAAAATGGGGAGGAGTTCGAGTGCGGCGTTTGTCCCGAATTGTGAATGAGAGGCAAAAGAAGAAAGAGAATTCTTGAGAAGGAACATTTCCAAAAAGAAGAGAGATCAGGGCGACAATACGGATAATCGTATTGTGCGGCTCTTCCGATGCATAACAGGGATTATCGTTCCAATCCTCAATATCTGAAGAGGAACTCCATATAAACGGAGATCATAAATGTTTGGAAGCTAAAGAGATAATTGATGGCACATGACTCATGATTCGGTACGTTTCAGGAAAAAAAAAACATTCTTTTGATGGATCGGACTGGAAAATATTTTTTGGCGTCACAATATTTTATTCTGCTGATTAATTCCAAGTTTTTTTTAATGCCCTTGTGCATTTCTGCCGCTGGGTTTCGTGAATTCTTCCAGATGGAATGCTTTTTCAGGGGGGTAAACATAATTTAATCAGCAGTTTATATCTCACTCCCTAGGGACTAAGGAGATAAATGTTTCGGTTTCTCGAACTGCGAGAAGCTTTTTATGTTCCGTAATTGTACATCATTGTTGCATTTTATTATTTTCATATACAAATTTTTATTTTTTCGATCTACAAAGCTAATATTGTAATCTGTCAATTTTATATTCATTTTATTCATTCTCTACTTTTGTATTCGCATTAAGGAATTAGATTTTAATCGTCTAATCGATCCTTGTAGAATCAATAACAGCGATTTCTCCATTGATATTCAATCGATTTCAGCAGTTTAACTCATCAATCAATCAAGTATACAATATTTCATTTGTAATCAATCAATCAGCTACATTATCTTTCAATCGAAATCAGTGCGTATTTGAAAGTGTTCAGTTTTAAATTAAAACTCTCTTTTAAGAATTCTAAATTTTAAACATTTAACTTCATGGCGGCTTTGTAAAATTGTCTTGGCCAGTTTTCCCTAGTTCTAAACTATTTTGGGTTCATGATATACAACATTTGAATATTTAACTAGTTAAGTTTCTGAAAACAAAAATCCTATTATAAAAAAGAGGCATTAATTATATCGAAACAAGTAGTTTTAAGGAATTTTTAAAGAATTTCAAAATAATTCACGCAGGAGTATCAAGATTCTAGAGTAAAAAAAATGGAAACATTTTAAAAGATTTTCAAAATTTCAAGAAACTCCAAATGATTCCAGGGAATCTAAAAGGATTTTAAGAAATTTCACAAGATTTCAAAGACATCAAGATTTAAAGTAAATTTAAAGAACCTTACATGAATTTCAAAAGAATTCAGGGGAGTTTCAAGAGCAAGATTCCAAGTGATTCTAGGGAATTTAAGAGGATTTCTTGTGTGTTAATTAATGAAAAGCAATTTTAAAAGACTTCAACAGAAGAATTTCAAATTTCCAAAACATCTTATATAGGATTGTAAGAGATTTTAGAGAATTTGAAGAGATTTCAAGTAAATTTAGACAATTTAAAGGGATTTCAAGAGATTTTGCAAGATTTCGAATATATCAAGATTTCCTTAAGGATTTCAAGAGAGTTTAAAGCGATTTAAATAGATTTCAAGCGATTCAGAGGTCTTTCAAGAGTTTGAAGTAATCCAATAATTTTTTGAAGTTTTTAACAGAGTTTAGAAAATTTTAAAGGGATTTCAAGTGATTTTAGGGAATTTAAAATGATTTCGAGAGACTTCAAGTAATTCTAAAGAGTTTTTAAGGAATTTGAAAAAAATTTCAAATAGTTTCAGGATTTTCAATTATTTAAAAATATATGTAAATATTGTAAATATTGTAAGGGATTTTAAATAATAATAACTAATTTAAAAAATTAAGAATTTTCAAGAAATTTCAGAGTAAGAAAATTTTAAAGGATTTCAAGAGATTCGAAGGGATTTTAAGGAATTTCAAAATATCAAAAAAACTTTCAAGATTTTGAAATCTACGGAAATCTGACGAAATCCTTTGAAACCATTTGAAATATATTTTGAAATTCTTTGAGATCACTTAAAAACTCTTGTAATCTTTTGAAATCTCTTTAATTTACAGTTATTAAAAATTATGAATAAATATAATCATAATTTCCATGTTATGGTTTGATTTTGTCATAATTTTTAATAATTAGAGATTTAAAGAGATTTCAACAGATTTCAATAATTTCAATAGAGATTTAACAGATTTTAAATGTCAGTTTTATTGCATTATTGATATTTAAATATTTTTATTGAAAGTAGAAATCAATACCAGGGCCTCGTCAGAACCTCATTCTAAATAGGGCTGAATGGGGCAATTATTTCTGCACGGGATGATCTTAATTATTTCATTTCTCTACTTGGAAAATAATGACTGGGTTGTTGCAAATATTTGTATGTATTTATTTTTTATTTCCTTTCTACCTTTTCCTTGTCTGGTACCTTGTCGGTTGTATTAGCGACACGCTTTAATCCCATGAGAGTAGTTTCCTTCCAAGTTTCCTTCAAGTTCAGATATAGCCACTCTTTGTCTCTCAGAGTCCGATAGGGAATAAGTCTCAGTGACAAGGAACTCTTCTGATGTCTCTTCCCTTGCGACTTATAACAGCTTGTTGTCATAAGTCAGCTTTTAGCCAAGACAATAATCTTCAATTATTTTGCATAAAAACTAAAAAAAAATTAAATCCAATAATCCACAAAAAGATGAGAAAAACGTGTCGGATTTTAAAGTGCTTGTTTCTTTATTCTTATACAAAATAATAAACCAAATTTTTCTCTGAGTGGTTTACAAAATTATGTGAGGGAAGTAAAATTGTTCCTGGTTAAAACTTTTTTTTTTAATAACTAGAAATCAAACTGAATATTAATAGCTGACGGAAATGATGTAAAGAGGAGGTATTTTTTTATGTTTTTCGATTGAGGATAACAAATTTATGAGACATTGAGTAATGATCGATATTGACCAAGATCTTCAGAATAAGCGAACTATAGGAACGATATTAAATAACAAAAAAGAATTTTTTGCTAAGAGTCTTATACTATTAGTCTTAACTTATTTGTAGATTTCATCAAAGGAGCCGCTTGCTAAATTGCGTTACCAATTATATACTGCATTGAATGTTCCAATCCTACTGTAAACCTTCGTCGTATATTTTTAATGAACCCATCTTAAAACTTAATTAAGCCTTATTTCAAAGTAGTTCATGAAATGTTATTTTAACGTGGAATTAATGAAAGGCAACTGGAAGATTTCAAAACAACGAATATTAAGCAACTTTTATGATTGACGATAAACAAAAGTCGGTCAGAGTATAGAAACAGAAGATACTATATATGTAATTTATTGTCTTTGAAAAGAACGTTTTTTTTTAAGACTCTATAAAATTTAATTCTAGTCGAAGTGTTTACTTTAGCCTGGCTTTAACATTTCAGTTCTTAAATCTGATCCCATTATTTTAAATGGTGCGGGGTCTTGATCTGGGATTCAAATTTAGACTAAAAAGAATCAACAGACATAAATCGATTCGTCGGTTAAAAAGAATCACACATAAAGTTTCTTAATAGGTATATTCAAATTATTTCTCGATCTTCCATTTTTTTGAAATCAACAAATTACTTCGAGAAAGAAATTATAATTAACCCATTTTCTGTGGCAACTGATATTTTAAAATTTTTTAAATAGATTTTGGAAATGTTCGTGAGTTACAAATTTATTTATAATGCTTTTAAATTAATTATATTTAGTAATTTTCAAGTTTTGTCTTTTCAATACACCAAACCGCTTCCATAACTAGCAATTTCTGTCTTTGTAGGATTTCAAAATATTTTAAGGGATTTAAAAATTATATACTAATTATTTGGGAATTTTTTATTTTTTATAAAAACTTGTATTTCCTTGTTTAATTTCAGGAATCTCAATAAGTTTCATAAAATTCTTTTAAATCTCTTTTATTCATCAAAATCTGGTGAAAATCCTTCTCGTAAAACACTTGATATTCCTTAAAAATACACAAATTATATCCTTATATACCTCAATATTTCTTAAAATCCTATGAAATGTTATGAAATTCTTTTATGTTTCTTAAAATCACAAGGTATTCTTTAAAATTACTTAATATTCCATAAACTATCGTAAAATCCCTAAAAATTACTTAAAATCCCATGAACTGTCATGAAATCAATTAAAATTCTTGACAATTCAATGAAATCTCGTAAAATCACACATAAAGAATATTCAAATTATTTCTCGATCACCCATTCTGTAGAAATCAAAATATTACTTCGAGAAAGAAATAATTAAACCATTTTCAGTGGAAGCTGGTATTTAAAAATTTCTAAAATAAATTTTGGAAATGCTTAAGGGATTTCAAAAGTATACATAATAATTGAGAATTTTTAATTCTTGATATATAAAAATGTTTAATTCCTTGTCTAATTTCAGAAATCTCAATAAGTGTCATAAAATTCCATAAAATCCCTCTAACATCCATCCAAATTTGTTGAAATTCCTTCAAATTTCGTAAAATCACTTGATATTCCTTGATAATCCTTAAAATTCCACAACCTATCGTTATATCCCTTAAAATTACTCAAAATCCTATGAAATCTAATAGAATCCCTTACATCCCTTAAAAGTCTTTAAAAAATTACTTAATATTCCATAAAATATCTTAAAATTCCTTAAAATTATCTCCTAAAATTACTTAAAATTCCATGTAATTCCGTAAAATCCCAAAAAACCCCTTAAAAGTCTTTGACATTCCTTAAAATATCCCTTCATAACTTCATTAAATCTCGCCAAAATCCTTTAAATTTCTTAAGATTCTATCAAACCCTAATAACTGGTAAAATCCCTTAAAATTTCTAAAAATTATAATAAATTTTGTAAAATCCCTTTAATTTCTTTAAGAGTCGTTAAAATTACTTAATATCTTTAAAAATATCCCTTAAAATTCCTGTTAATCGAATGAAATGTCATTAAATCCCGTAAAATCCGCTTCAAAGTCCTTAAAAAAATTTTAATGCCCCATCACATTATTGTAAAATATCTTTAAAATAATCAAAATTTCATGAAATTCCACAAAATTCGTTGAATCCTATAAAAGTCGCATATTACTTAATATTCCATAAAATATCTTAAAATCCCTTGAAAACTTCATCAAATTTCGCCAAAATCCTATAAATTTATTGAGATTCTATCAAACCCTATAATAACTGGTAAAATCCCTTAAAATATCTGACAATCACAATAAATTTTGTAAAATCCCTTAAGATTACTTAAAATGTCATGAAATTCCATAAAATCCTTTGAATCCCTTAAAAATCTCAAATTAATTAATCTTCCATTAAAAATCCCTTAAAATTCATGAAAATCCAATGAAATCTCTCAAAAACACACATCAAGTTTCTTAATATGTCAAATTATTTCTCGACCATTACTTTAAGAAAGAAATAATCAAACCATTTTTAGTGGAAGCTGGTAGTTGAAAATCTCAAAAATAAATTTTGGAAAAGTTTGTGAGTTATAAATTTATTTATAATGCTTTTAAATGGATTATTTAGTAATTTTCAAGTTGTGTCTTTTCAATGCACAGAATCGCTTCCATAACTGCTAGCAACTTCTATGCCTTTGTAGTATCCTCACTTTCTGGGCTTCTGGTATTAGTTATCGAGAATCAAGAAGTTGTTAACATTCATGGAAGGGGTACTTGGAAATATCGCTTATCTCATCGTTACTCCATTCTGATATATATATATATATATAAATTTGAAATTCCGCAATGTAAAATTATTCCCTTATAACTTTTTCAGTAATAAAAACTATATGTATTAATAAGTTGATTTATAACAGAATAAATACAGAAACAGGAGGAGTTTAAAAATGGAAAATGATATTTGAAAATAATGAGAAGAACTATAGAAAGCGGATTGTGAGAATTAATGAATAATATTTCAAACTTTCATCTTATTAAAAATGTCTGAATTTTTCTTTTCCGCAAAAGTTGTTCATATTTCTTCTTACTTCCTTTTTAACTCAATCCCCTAAACTTGTACCGTTCTTATACAAGTAACAAGTGAACTAAGTTTGAATCGAATCAACACGAGTTCCAAGACGCCTCAGATCCATTAATTAGCTGCCAGTGTGACAGTAGACGGTGTTGGTAAAAGTTGGTCAAAATATTACGAGTGTAAAAAAAGGTTAAGAAAAGAACTATGTATAATAAATTCAAAAGTAGCTATGGATGCTTGTTGCGAACTTGACAGAAGGTTCGCCCACGTGATGAATGATTACGTGATTACCCTTCCGTCTCTTCTGATTCGCTAACGTCGTGATTTATGGCCCTTTTCATTGATGCGACACTTGACTAGACGAATTATGAGCCGCATTAAGCCGTATTTGGCCAATTTATACACGAACAAACTTAGCGATTTGACACTCTGTCGTGACAATTAAGAAACAATTTATTTTAGACTGCCAAACTAAATCCATAGAGCTTTGCACCTTTTTTTATTTCTTTTTCCAATCTATGTAAATATTGTTGTTTCCACCCATCGATCCGTTTAGCACGTTTAGCCGGTTTAGCTGAGCGTTTAGCAAACATCGGAATTCCTATGATGCCGGGGGGCTATAATATCCCGCGAATTATTAATAACCCTGCCGTAAACGTCTGCCATAATCTATGTGAAAACAATCACAGTGACAACGAGGATCTTCCCCCTGGGGTCGACGTAAAACCACCTACGACAACACGCGAAGGAACCTAATTATACGAGATCGCATGGTAACTTCCACGAGCTTAAAAGCTTTAAATTTAGATCGTGATATATGACTCGAGTTGGCTGGAACTATAAGACCTCTCTTTCATATATTGGAATCTATAAAATTTCTGTTTCTGTCAGGAAATGAAAGCATTGCAATATATTTCTAGTGATGCATTCTCACGAGATTTAACACGAAAGGAATGGGATCGGTATTTTTTTTTCGACTTTCGAGAAACAATGTTTTGATCTTGTCTTCGGAATTTCAATATTTTAGAAATTAATGTTTATCATGGAAAACCGGGCAGGTTTTCCAAGCTCTTGTACTCTGTCAAGATTAAAAAACTATTCTGGATTCATTATTTGCAATGTTTCATTATAGTTAGCTAGATAATTTTCTGAAAATAAAATCCTATTATAAAAAAGAGGTAGTAATTACATCGAATAAGGGGAAAAAAAGGTTTTAAGGAACTTTTTAACTTCAAAATTTTTCACAAGATCTTGAAAATTTCAAAACATATAAAGTATTTCAAGACATTTTAAGTGATTTTTTAGGGAATTTAAAGGGATTTCAAGAGAATTACAAGAGTTCAATTATTATATCCAGATTTTATACTGGATTTTAAGAGATTTTAAATGGTCTTAACAATTTTAAATCGATTTCAAGAGATTTCAAGTGATTTCTAAGAATTTCAAAAGAATTCGGGGAAGTTTCAAGATTATAAAGAAATTTCTTAATTTGATTAGGTTTCTCAAAGGATTTTAAATGATAATAAAGAATTTTCAAGAATTTTCAAACGATTTAAAATGATTTTATGTGATTTTAATTAATTTCACCCGATTTCAATAGACTTCCAGTGATGTTAATAAATTTTTTTTAAATTTCGAAAGAATTCAAACGACATTCAAGATTTTCAAGTCATTGAAAAATTTAGTAAAGTATGATAAGGGATTTTAAATGATATAGAATTTTAAAGGGTTTTAAAAGAACATCCAATAATATAAGGATTTTCAAAAATGTTCACAATATTTTAGAAATCTCAATATATGTTAAAGATTTCAAGGCATTTAAAGTGATTTTAGGGAATTTTAAAGAGATTTAAAGAGATTTAAAGAAAATTTAAACAGAATTTAAACAGAATTTCAAAGATATAAAAAATATTTTAAACTCTGTTTATGGAATTTCAAGGAAATTCAAAAAAGTTTCAGGATTTTCAATTATTTAAAAATATTTTTATTGATTTCCAAAATTTTCATAAGATCTTGAAAATTTCAAAACATCTTAAAATATTTCAAGTAGTTTTATAGAGTTTTTGAAGAAAAGAAAAAAATTGAAAATAATTTCAGGACTTTCAATTATTTAAAAATACATATAAATATTGTGAGAGATTTTTAATTATATTAACAAATGTCGAAGGCTTTTAAAAGGATATAAAAGAATTTTAGAATTTTCAAGAAATTTCAAAGTTATCAAAAATGTGAAAGGATTTCCAGAGATTTCAAGTGATTTTAAGGAATTTACAAAAGTTCAATAAATTTTTCAGATTTTCAAGTTACTCTGAAAACAGAAAATGTTTTTAGATTTTTAAAAATATGTTAAATCTCTTAAAATCTACTGAAATTTTTTGAAATCCCTTGAAACCATTTTAAATCTTTTAAACTTTTTTGAAATCTCTTAAAATATCTAGTTATTAAAAATGATGAAAAAATATAATCACAAAATTTAGTTTAAGTGCTGATAATGTTGAGAATTCCCTATTTTTCCTGATGCTTTATTTTTACGTGGAAAACTCTTTAATTCACTGTTTTATTATCGACAACATTACCGATCAAATCGGCCCAGTGCTGTGCCAGCAGTGGCATAGTACACTGGCATTTCAAATTTGACAAGATTTAGCCGAAGCTTGGCCTAGCAATAGCCCATTACAGCGCCCAAATTCGGCATTACTCCGGCACATGGCCTTCGAAATAGAAAAATCAGAATCCGCCCCAGCAATGGACCGTTTCTCTGCCAGTAATATGCCAATAGTATAGAAAGCAAATTTAAAAAAAATTTGGTTTACTAATTTAGTTGCAGTGATTTAAAATGGCGAAAAACTGCAACTGTAAATAACTACGTGAAACTAATTTTTTTTAATTTCTTTTTATTTTATATCGTGAAAAAATGTCTAAGTTCCATCATCAATATTTGCAAATGTTTAGAAAAAATTACATTTTATGTAATGGTACAAAGTTGTTAAAATGGTCTAAAACACTAAGATACAAAACATGAAACATAAATTTTAAACAATTTTTCAATTAAAAAATTTGTAAGTATTCAGAAAAAATAACAGTTTATGTAATTTAAAAGAGTTTTAAGTCTAAAATGAAGAAAAACAGGTTAAAAATAAAAAATAAAAAAATGTTGTTTAGTTGTAGTTTAAATGGACTATTTTTCCTTGACCTTCAGTTGCGTAAGTTAGCGGAATGGGTAAGGCGTTTGACTGTTATGCGTTAGATAATGATTATTATTATTATTATTATTATTATTTGTAAGATAATGATTAAATTTTGAAAATTTGTATTTATCCTAAGCAAACTAACTAATATCTTCATGAAAAACACTCGCTATCTAATAATAATAATTTTTTAATAACTTTTTTGACTTGGTATTATAATGAGATATTTCTACTATAATCGTTGACCCATAGATGCCTTATTATATTAACATATTTTTATTGAAAAATAGGAATCGCACTACTTTATTCAATTTGAGAAAATGAGCGCTACTGAATTGTTGAAAATTATCCAGACTCGACTCCATTTGTGTACACTTTAGAACGATAAACTTTCGTAAACATTGTCCGTCAAGATGAATCTAATGAAAGGCTTGAAAAACTCTTGAGAATCAAAGAATACAATTGTTTTCCAATTTTAATACGCTTGCGATTCTTTTATATAGAGGTTTGAAATATAAAGGATCAACCCCTAATACAATAAGAGACTCTCACGAGCTATCGTTGCGGAAACAAAGAGATGGCCGTTGCGGCCTTCGAGGGTCACCTAAGAACACTTTGAGGGCACATAAGGGATGATCGAAACTTAAGGGTTGTTACATTACAGAATGGTCCAAACTCGCACCAAACACCAAGTAGCAACTATAATACAGGACCTTAGAGAAAATTTCAACTGCAATAAATTATATTCGAGGCACGCAACAGTCCTAAGGGTGGTAGGTACCGTGTGTGCTGCAGCAAATGGCAGTTTCATTGCACTTGCCGCACAGGGTTTTGCATCACGGCCCGATTTCCGGTGGCAAATTTATTACTCTTCTTTCCCAAGAATCGGTAGAGCCAAACCCATTCCTTCGAGTCGATTCGAAAGTCGATAGTCACAGCGTTACGTACTCGTAAGCCCATTTGTCGAAAATTAATCGTCGATTTGCGAGGCATACCGTTTGTCTTAGGTGGAAAACTTCTACGATTTAAAATTTTTCAAAGAGATTTCTGATTCACTCATTGAGATAAGAGGAAGTGAGGTCAATTATAAGTTTTAGGCTAATGGGGAATATTGATTTTAGTTTAATCGAATTACGACTAATGAAATGAAACGGACCTTTTTCTCCATTTTATCTCCATTTTATCTTAATCCGATTAGTTTACATACCAAATAATTGGCGTGAAGTTTTAGACGAATAGTTATTTCGATCGATTACATTTTTCAAACATTATAAAAGGATTGCAAGAGATTTATATAGTGATTTTTAGAAATTCTAAGGGATAATAAGACTTTAAAGGATTTTTAAAAATTGCAGGGGATGCTAAGAGATTTGTTTGACTTTAGGGATTTAAAAGGGTTTTTTAATAGAATTGAAAATATTTGTCAAATGATTGTGTTCAGAGATTTCACGCGATTTCAAAA
>JAUESI010000016.1:207974-238733 GCA_032275145.1 Synergus laeviventris | reverse complement strand
AAAAGAAGATAGAATTTATATTTAGAAAATAGAGAAAAGATTACAACTTCCAGAAATGAAAATTAATTAAACTAATGAGTGACTAAACAAACATAACTCTTACATCCTAAAGACCAGAACTTAACTCAAATATAGTTATAGGTTCCTCGTTTTTGATTGGTCAGGTCAGAATAAATTTAATATATTAATATAGTCTAATCGACTAAAACATGGTCGAGGATAATCAAATCATATATAAAAAGTGTTTTTTCGAGTTAATCTATTTTACTGTTAATGAAGACATATTAATTACTAAATTTGTTCCAGGCTCACGAAGCAATTGCAGAATTCCAAAAAAGATTAGCCAACGAAAATAAAACCGTGTCTATCGTTACACAGAATATAGATGGACTTCATCAAAGAGCAGGTGCAGAAAACGTCCTGGAACTGCACGGTTCCCTCTATGAAACCCGTTGCACAAAATGCAAAAATGTAAAGAAAAACGAATGCATACCGATTTGTCGAGCTTTGGAAGGAAAAGGGTAAGTTTCGAATAAAGCTGATCAAAGGACTATCATTAGCACTTATTTCTACGCAAAGGATTTTTGTTAAGATCTCCTGATCCAAATGCTCTCTCATCGGATATCCCAGTAAAAGATTTACCTAGATGTGAAAAACATAATTGTGGCGGTCTTTTGAGGCCCCATATTGTTTGGTTCGGGGAAAATCTTGATGAACACGTTTTGCGCAAAGCTTGTAAGTATGAAGAGAATTAAATATTAAGTTAATATTGAACTTTAAATTGCAGCCAAAAGATGTAGTTATTAACTTGATTTCAAATTTCAGATGATGCAGTTGAATCCTGTGACGCTTGCTTAGTTATTGGAACTTCCTCAGTCGTGTATCCCGCAGCAATGTTTGCACCTCAAGTTGCTCGCCGCGGAATTCCTGTCGCTGAATTTAATATCGAATCTACTCCAGCAACTCGAGACTTCGAGTTAGTATTTCAAATGAATTTAATTATAATTTTGAGCATAGAAATAATCATTTTATGTTATCAAATTTTAATATAAATTTAACTCTGAGCTTTTAAATTAAATGAATTTTCAGATATCATTTTGAAGGACCCTGTACAGCCACTGTTCCGGAAGCATTAGCACTACAAGAATACAATTAAATCTAAATAGAAGGAAAGGAATTATGAAGTAAGAAAAGTGTGTAGCGTTATTCGTTTTTATCAAATATTATATTGAATAGGTTAACCACAATGAAGAAAATATACAGTATAAAGACAATCGCATTGAAGAAAGGAAACAATCAAATAAATCTGTTTCCTACTAAAAATGTAATTACAGAGTCTGGGATATAAAAGTTTACAGTTTTTCGTTTTTCAGATCGCTCTTAAAATAAAGCGCAATATAGATTTGTCGCGTACATATTGTCATACACGTAGACCTTACGTGTTTCAACAGTTCCCGATAATATCGTGTATACAGAACAAAAAAGTTTAAAGGTACATACAACGAGTTTGAACTAAAATTTAAATATTATTAAATAAAATTGAAAAAGAAATTTTCAAAGTTTTAAATAAAATATACTCAATACTCTCCTTGGCAGTATGTAAATACTTCAATTGAATACAAAATATATGTATATCGATGCGTATTTCAAAAGCACGTCATTTCTAAATCGAATATACGCTCCGTATATTGGATACATAAATACAATGTATTTGAAACATCACCCGGCCCGTCAAGGGTTTTAAGGTTTACACTGACCGAATGTTTCAGCGTTCGTTTGAAGCATCGTCAGTACCATAGAAAAAAGATATGAACCGCAAAGCGTGTACGGAGATAAACGAATGGAAAGTACGAAGAAACAGTTAAGTTCACGACCAGTGGGCACTCAAAGGAACTCAACGAAATCGAAAGGCATTTCTTAAATATTTCATCCTTATAGTCGTATTGTTCATTAGGCAGAATAATTCCTTCGCTACTTTATCCATTTACAGCATTTACACCGTAAAGATTCGCGGATACGCGAGCATTTACGTCTAGGATCCATTCATATCGAATATTGAAATAATAGTTCGTACGTGCCCGCGTAATAATGAAATACGGCTAGACATATCATTTATGAATACCTAGTACGCTTAGCTGGTTGATACCAATAGTAATATACCTATATGTATTAACATATGTTTTCTTTAAATAATACAATATCACACTGAGCCGACTGTGTGTGTCCATCTTGTTTAGCCTTCACTATTTTCACCACTCCAAGTATAAAATGTTTCCATTTCACTCCTCACGAAAATCTATCGTGAGTACGTTCACTTCTTAGGGAAGGGGGCGAGTAGTGGAAATTTCAGTCCTTCGAGATATTCAGCATCCTGCTTTGGACCCGGAATTCCAATGAAGCGAGACATACGCAATTGTTTCTTAATAACATTTGCGAGTACACGTGCACTTTCGCACGAGGTCGACATCTTTTGTGTATCGAGTACCATCGTTACAAATTAGACGAATCTAAAACAAAATGTTTTTATTATTATTAGCTTTTGTTTATTAATAGAATTATTCAAAACAATATTTTTTCATTTGAGCCCTTTTATTCGTGGAGTTGCAAAAATGTATTCCTCACCTTACGTCGCTTAGTTTTTCGTGGTAAACAACAAGTATTTCCACAACTACCCCAGCACTTTGCCAGTTTAACTGGACGTCGACTTCGACATCCATTTTCGCTGTAGTACTCGCGGGTATGTTCCTTTCGACATGTTGGTGCTAAAAGGAGAAAATTGTTAGTAAGCTGGTAACTAAACTTGATAGTGTTACTTTGCAAAATGAGGTCTTACCTTTTTCACAATATCGACCCTGCCATCCAAGCTGACATCGACATGTGTAGGTGTTTCCATATGGCGATGGCACGCATTGCGAACCCTTTCTACATTCGTTTCCGAGACAAGCATCAGTAGCCACAGGACTTATAATGCTGTAATCTGAAACAAATAATTAAAAAAGAATTTAATTAATGACAAATACTCATTTTAAAAATTCAACTAGTCTATAGCTTAAATGTACGTTTTGATTCAGAAAGTTTAAAAGTTAAACGTGACCTAAAGCTTCTCTAGATTGGTATCTAAACTCGATAGTATCAAATATTTGTAGGTACTTGGTTAAATAAACTTTACTTACCAGAATCTTCGCGTAGAACGTGCTCTTGCGGCACAGAATCTTCTTTGATGTCGCTGTTTATCGCCTCAACTTCGACTATGTCCTTACTTGCTTCATCGGCTTCTTCCTCGCCTGCAGCACATCCGGGTGCAACGCCATGCATTTTCGCTGCATTGCTGAAGTCGACCAACTTATGGTTGATCCACATCTCCGAGATGCAACCTGTTGCCATATTAAAGTTTGATTTAATACTTTAGAATTACTAAGGCGTAACTTTACACAAACACGGATGAAAAAGTAAACAAAAAATATATATATACCTTGGAAGCTGGTGATATTTCTCAAATGGAATTCTGTGAAGGCCACACTCGCAACTTCAGAGACGAGGCCTCCGATGTACATCGGTGTGGTAAGCTTCAAATATTCCTTGGGACCTTCGTTGATGATGCTCCTCGCTGGACCTTTATCTACCCTCATAGTAAAGTTTTTCTTTACCGCTATGAGCTCGGCCATGTGTGGCTTTCCATCAGATACCATTTCGTAACTGTACATGGTCGAAGTGGGGTAGTTTCCAACGTCGTAAGATACTCGTACCCTTCCGTTGAACAGCTCTACTGCTATATGCTCTCCATTTTGTCCATCGTAAAGGAGAACTCCATTCTCTTGGGTGGTAGTGAAGATGATGGTCACATTTGCTTCGGGTCGGGTACGAAGCGGCTCAAGCTCGACCAGCGAGCTGTTATCCATAAAGCTCAGACTTGTCAGGTACTCACACCGTTTACCTAAAATATGGAAAGTTGTGGGATGAGCTGGTTTGAGTTTTTTTTCAAGGTGGAAAATTTCGTTTTCAAATGACTTACCGGTATAGCCGGGGTGGCACTGGCACAGATAATCCGCTGCAGAGGAAGAGGGTTGGAAACAAGCGCCATGCTGACAGTCATGGTGGGCACATGGACTGGTTTGAGGATACAGCATGGCAGTTGATGGCGCAACCTCGCAGTACCTCCCCGTATAATCCGGCGCGCACTTACACTCGTAGCTATTTATGCCATCGATGCATGTAGCACCGTTCTGAAAAGTGAAAACAATTTTTTATATAATAAGTTTATTCTTCTCGAGATAGGACCTTGTTATTTAGACTTTAGAGTACCTGACACAAATGATCATTGCAGTCATCCAAATTGCTGGTACAATTAAGGCCGGTGAACCCGACTGGGCACTCGCAGCTGTAGTTGGACCCGTGATCGACACAGCGTCCTCCGTTCTCGCAGGGATCGTGTCCTTTTGTACAAAAGGGTATTTTTGTCTCGCAATATTCACCCATGTATCCAAGGGCGCAGTCGCATCTGTAGGCCTGGACGAGGTCGACGCAAGTTGCGTTATTAGCACACTTGTTGTTCGCACAGTCGTCGACGTTGCTCTCGCACCGAAGTCCCTCGTAACCGGGAGCACAGTTGCAACTGTTACACACAAACTTTATTAATCGATGCATTCAGTCCGACTCTTAAGAAATACGATCCGCCAACGAGCCAGTTTACAACATTCACTAATTTCTACTGGTTGCATCTTTAAATCAGAAATGGATCAACAACTTACTCTAATAATAATAGAATACTACGCTTCGTATTATTTACGAAGCAGAATCAGAACAAATTAGAACCACCTTTTCTCCTCCACTTGGGTTCTGACTGGCTACGAAGCTTAGTAGAAACGTAGTAAACCTTAATACGTTGTAAACTATCTCCTCATTAAATAGATCTTACTTGAGGAAAATCGATCATGGTTATTTCATTCCGATAAAATTCTTGTTTCATTTCTGATTAAAAAAAAAAAAATCAGGCAAGCTCTCAAAACATCTACCATACAAGCACATTCACGTGCAGATTTCTAGAATCCCCAGCTGCGTTGCTGGATCAGCGTTTCGAGATCTAGAAAAATAAAAATTACCTGAATCTTCCTTCTTCCAGTACTTTACAAGTTCCGGCGTTCCGGCAAGGATTTCCATAGCACGCATCGATTTTATACCAACACCTTTCTCCGTGATATCCTGGTGCGCACTTGCAACGAAACTGTCTGTCTGGTAGCGCCTCACAAAATCCTCCGTTCTGACAGGGCGCAGTATAACACAGGTCACATTTTGCCAGGACCTCTGCTGGTTGCTGTTTGGCTGGGCGGAAGAAAAGTCTACGATTAATGAGCAATTTTAGTACTCTTCTGAGGGGTTAGGCCAAAAAAACAAACTAAAAAGTCTACTGTTAATGAGCAATTAAAAATAAAGTAAATTTGGAAAAAGGATATATACAGAATGCGCCAAGCAAGAGTACCGCAAAGAAATTCGGCGACGGAAACTATAATCGTCTTTCATGATTCGTTAGTACGATGACAAAGTACTTACTTTTACATTGGAATGCATTGGCTGGCGTCGTTAGAAGGAGCTTTTCCCTCATAGAAGGAGGTTCCATACAACGAGCTATACCTGGCTCGACATAATCCTTTTTTACCCATTCTGCTAACCATCGCATACTGCAGTCGCAGTAGAGAGGATTTGATCCTAAAGCTCTGCAAGCAATTTAAAATCAATGTCTTAGTACTTCCTCTAATTATTTCTATAAAATATCATTTATTATTATAACTTTCTAAGTCACTTACAGGTGGGTAATCGCTTTTAAGTCTTCGAAAGCTCCTTCGGGAATTACGGATATTTCGTTGCCATGCAAGGACCTAAAGAAAGTAATTTATTATTAATTCTGACTTTGAAGGATCTATTTGAACTGTGGGTAGAGGTGTCATGTATCTTGAAGATAATAATTGTGTGAAACTTACATAATACGTAAGGATTTCAATCCTGAAAGGGCGTTTCTCTGCACGCATTGTAGTTTATTGTAACTGATAATTCTGTAAATGAAATTACGATTAAAATATAATTCTTCTGAAAGAATATGTAAATAGGGAAAATATTCTTGTACTTACAGATGAGAAAGTTTTGTGAGATTTTTAAATGTGTCGTTCGAGAGCATGGAGATTTGATTGTTACTCAAGTCTCTGTAATAAAATTATAATTATAGTATCGTTTAATTTCTAATGTAATATTATAGAAGGAAACAAGTTTAGTGAACATACAGCCTCGTTAGAATCCTCAAGTGGTTCAGTCTTTCAGGTTGAATGGTTTTAATATCGTTCACGTCTAAATAGAGTTCGGTGGTTTCGGGTGGTATTCCTCGTGGAATTTCAGTGAGGTGGGATCTTGAACACCTCACAACTGATCCAGCACAGTTGCACTGAGGTGGACAGTAATCATCTCCCAAACATCCAATACTGTCACCTGGTAAACAAATTTACAAATTAATATTTTAACATTATTAATCATCATATTAGAATGAAGTAATTTACGTACTATTGCATTTGAATTCATGATGAGGAATATCTCTGATAACTGCATTTTTTAGCCTTGGGGGATCGTGACAACTTCCAGTAACATTGGTAATGTCGCGCTTCCTTAACCATTCAGCGAACCACGATAGATGACAGTTGCAAGATAGAGGATTTCCTTGCATATTGCTAAAATAGAAATATAAAAAAAATCTCAATTCCATTCAATTTTTTTTATAAATTACATATTTAAATCAATTTAAGATACATACATGGATCGTAAATGAGGCAATCCATCGAAAGCTCCGGGCATTATGCAAGTGATGACGTTCGAATCCACATTTCTAATTTAAAAAAGAATATAATGTATTTTAAGATTGATAAAAAAGACATCAAAATGACTAAAATCTATAGACTTACAGGCTCTTCAGGTTGGATAAGCCAGTGAACATTTTATTGTGCACTTCTCTCAGTTTGTTCTCAGATAAAAGTCTGCAAAAAGTCAATGGATGAGATGCAGAATTACATACAATTTAAATAAAAACTAGACTTGTTCCATTTTAAAAGTAACTCACAATTCTGTAATTTTGTGACCCCCTTGGAAGGCAGAAGCTTCAATACGAGTAATTTTGTTTTTCCTCAGATCCAAGTGTTGCAAGTCTGGCAATTTCTCGAAAAGACCATCAGCTTTAATCTTATCTAGTTCATTATTCCTCAGTATTCTGTAAACGAGCGATTTATATTGATATATAGTTTTTAAACTTAATTTTAGAGAATTAATTGTGCAATTAGAAATCATTGAAAGCTTTAAAAAGAAGCTTACAAATTAGAGGTGTAGATTGGTAAATCCTTTGGTATTGCAGTCAATTTTTTTCCAGAACAATCGACAGTGGCTCCAGTACAAACACAAGGCGAAGGACAGGGTCCAGGAAGAATGCACTCACCAGCCCTTTTTGTTAGAAGTTCTTCATCACCTGAAACAAAGAGATAGAGTTTCTATTAGCCAATCATCCAAAGGTTATTTTCCTAACTATACTATGACGACAGGATGTTACTGAATTCAACAATTAATGTTAGTCAGTTACTACAGGTGCCGGATTCATCAAAATGAATGATAAATGGCCAGAAAAAATGAAACAATAACTTGAAGATGGTAAACATCAATTCGTTGGAGGAATTTAGCAGCGTGAGTTGAAAAATGAAATGAGAGATACCGAAATTTAAATAGGAAAGAGTTTGAATTACCGACCTGAATTCATCCTGTCGTAGTAACAAGAGATACCAGAAGTCGAATCGTGCTTACCCTTACATTTGAACTTTTCGTCCCGAATCGAGTCGATCTTCCTATTGCTTAATCTCTTCGGAGACTCACACCTCGGACCAGAGGTTTCAATTGGGTGTGTGTGTAGGTAAGAACTCAACCAACGAAGATTGCAGTCGCAAATGAAAGGATTTCTAGCCAAGTGCCTGCAAAAATTTGTCCTCAATGCTCAATTACAAACAAAAAAAATGGTGATGTAATGTTAAAAATAAACATTTCTAGCATCAAACAGAAGTTTTAGCTTTCCCAGAACTACTTAAAAACTTTAATTCTGTTTTGTAGAAGTGGCGCAACTGGAAGTTGTCGAGCTCTTATAGCATTATCAAGTTAGAAATGAAGATACTAAAGCCCAGTTTTGCAGTCGTTTAACACGAAATTATGGATATACTAACATGACGTTGATGTTGCGTAGGTGAGCAAAGGTTCCATTGCTGAGAGACTGGATGTTGTTGTCGTAAAGGGAGAGAAGTGTTAGACTGGTCAAGTCTCTAAACAGGTCCGTCCGAATACAGGAAATCTCATTGGCGTTCAACAGCCTGGAACGAATGAGCGTTATCGATTGAGTATTGAGTACATTGTAGTCAATTACATAAATTTTGATTGATCAGGCTCTTAAGCCTTTTTCATCTAGATCTTGTCACGTGAAATTATTTTTCAACATGCACATCATCTTTCACTTTATTTCTAATCGTTCATTCTAATTTTCAAGTAAGATATATTGATTAATTATTTATTAAAGGATACTTACAAAAGTTGTAAGCTACTTAGTCCGTGGAAAATACCGCTGGGTAATTCCGTTATTTTGTTTCCGTAAAGAACTCTGAAATAAAAGGATCATACGTAAGTCAAGTATTATAGAAAGATGATATAAATTATAATTTTCGATATACGTACAGCGACTCAAGGGACTTAAGTCCATGGAATGCGTCAGCTGCAACCTTTTTGATTTTGTTGTGGCTCAAGTCTCTGCAAAGGGATATCAGAAGAACTCATTATTTTCTGCTCCAAACGAAGAAGAGAATTAAATACACTATTTTACTTACATTCTTTGTAGTTTTCTGTAAGGAGAGAAAGCCTTGGGAGGAATTTCCGTAATTCCGTTTTGCTCTAAGCGTCTGTAAAAGGAAGTAAAAAATTTTGAAAATATTTTCTTGTCTATACCTATAAGCGGTGATAGTTTACTTTGTCAATTATAAAGTACTTACAATTCTGTAGTGTCTTCTGGTAAATGGGTTGGAACTTTAGTCAATAGTTTTTCTCTGCAATCGACAATTCCGTTGGCACATTCACAGGGGTTGGGACATTGTGGCTCAGCGTTGCATTCGGAGGTTGCACGTTCTATTAATCCAGAGCACTTGAGATCGTGTTCCTAATGAAAGAAAATTGATGCCTTTAGAAGTTTCTAAAATACAGTAGTTTACTTTTTGATTGCAGGGTGGCGTGACTTTTGTGGAGGTACAACTTGGATTAGTATTGCGATTACAAAACCTCTCACGTGCCTAAACAATTCCATCATGCAAGGCTGGATAGACGAATGATAATGGAACAAGTTGTATTCACACAAGTCCAATATATTCATCAAAAAAGATATAGAAATCTGCTTTTGGATCAATGTTAAATTTGAAGTGTTGATGTTGCTTTAAAAATATCACACCCTACCTGCAATTCGCCAAGATTATGGTCTCTGAGATGAGCGGGAGATGAACATCTCGTGTTCTGTGTGAGACGTGGAAAATTTCTGAGATGTCGTGAAAGCCAGCTCAAGTGGCAGTCGCAAACCAAGGAATTTCCAGCTAGCCTCAAAGAACGTAAATTTGACAACCCATTCAACATTTCCTTCCCAAGAGTCGTCAGTTTATTATTATTTAAAGATCTGGAAGAAAAAGTTGCAAATTATGTTCTAAACGAGCTGCAGCTTTCCTCTACAATTTTTATTTTTCTTTCGTAGTGTAAATATTTGCTTTTATTCTTTTAAGGACAAACTTTAAGAGAAGAAGAAAAACATTCAATTCGTTTCAGTGGGATTTACGTAACTTAATTAAACTCGTTACAGAACTAAGCGATCTAGTTGCTGGGAATAATAAATTTCATTAAAAGACGAAACTTCCGAGCAAGAATTTCATTATGTCTTCCATATTGTGTCACTAGGGAAATATGTATGCAACTTACAAAATTTCTAGATCCTTCAGCTCCCGGATCGCACCCTCGTCGATGCAGGTCAAAATATTATCGTCGAGTAATCTGGAAAAATTGGTTAAATTCAATTATTTCAATCTTATTTATTCAACCTTCATCTACAAGATTTTAAGAGAACTTACAGATGTTTTAAAGAAGAGATTCCTCTCAGAGTCTTTTGTCCGATCATTGCAATCTGATTATGGCTGAGATCCCTGAAAAAAATATATATTATTTGCAAATATTATTTTAGAAAGGAACCGGGAGATCTTTATCATTGCATCTCGAGTTTATCTTTAAGAAATTCCAATCGTTATTCAGCAGAATAATACAGGGTCTATACTGTTTCTTACAGAGGGTGACGTTAGGTTCTCAAGAAGTGGATCAAGCATGCTAAAGGCTATGGGCTAAGCTCTTAGTTTCGATCTACTTCTACAGACTATCGGAAGTTTGTTCTACTTTTTAAATAAATTATTCAGAGGTTTGAATACCACGCCAGGGCAGTGACTCTTGCAATTATTAGTTGATATGACTAGCTAGCTTCAGCCACGTGGTGAGACAAAGGCTTTGAGTCCACAGTTTATTCCATAGTTTCTTCCCTCTTAGAGGTCGTTAAACGAGAAACCTATTGACCTCGGCAAGCAAATTTCTCAAGGAAAGACTTGTCAACTAAGTTCGAAGTTCCTGAACTTTCAAGATGTTCCTTTTTAATCTGATGAAATTTCACACTCATTTTTTTTTCAAAGTCTTGTAAGTAAACTTTTACTTTAAAGGAATATTACCAAGGGGTGGATAACATATTCAAAGTTTAATACTGGAAGAAATTTCAAATTGATCCAGGTAGAATTTAATGATTTTTAATTGAAGGCGTAGGAAGTAGGCAACAATATTCAAGAAAATTAGAAATTTTGAAACTAATTCCCAAGATTACGTGATTTTGAGTACAAAGTGATGAAGAGAAGGAAGTCACTCTAATTAGAATTTCATCTCTAAGAGATGAGACTATGATTTCCAGGGATTCTCTGTCTCTTGCACGAGTTCTAATCAGACATTTCTGATAATAGGTTGCACTCTGTGAGCCTCTGGACAAGCTCATCGGTGGGCATCTCTGGTTCTAAACTCTCGTTCTGTAATTATATTCGACAGAAGACAGAATAGAGGGCTCGTCTCTGTCTTCACAAGCCTCCGAGTAACACAAGTAACAGTAACACAAGACTGGTGGATTGAATTCCCAGAGCTAGTTTTCAACCCAATCCAGAAAGCAATTATCGAATTTCGACGCTGAGCGCCTCGACGCCAGTTAATAGTGTCCTATAAGACAGGATCTTCCTCTCAGTTGCACTCGTCAGTTTCAAATAAGGAAAGAGAGAACAATTAAAATCTTCAATAACTCTTTCAAATGATAAATAAAATATCAAGTTTTCTTCTGATGATTGACTTAATTTTGCCTACTATTTAATAAATATTTTATTAGGGAAAAAAAATAAGAGTTATCTCTGAGATAAATAGAAAATTTCCAGGAGGATTAATGTATACATATTTTATTAGATAATTACTGTGTTCACAATGTTTCTTATTTATCTTCTGCAAATTTTTTTTTTCACTGCCTCTACTACCTTGAGACTTCATTAAATTTTCACGAGCTCTAAGACGCTGCACGTGTAGGGACAAACGGTATACAATTTTAAAAAGAAATGCCCCTTTCTCAGTGGAATAAACCTAGAAAGAAAACGAGGTCTGTGCTGCTGTGAATGAAAAGGTTATAACTGCAGTCACAATCTGTACTATACTGCAGTAGTTATAGCCGATAATAATTTATGACAGCATTTGTAATTTGAAATTACATGTCTCACAATTAGAATGCAGGAATTTTTAAAAATATTTAAATTGCTCAAAATTAATTTACTGTAATGAGATCAGGTAATTTAATATTAGATGGAATATTAGCTTTAGTCTTGCTTTCTGTGAAAGGATCAATTTATTAAGCTGCAAAGCAGTAAAGTTGCGATTATAGATTGAATGTGTGTGGAAAGACCTGTTTCTCGAGTTATAAATTATATTTTCGTGGCCTGCAGGTGTATTTTCAATGATTGGAGATAATAAGATATTTTCTTGAAATATAATTCGCTTTAGAAAACTATTTTTCTATTTTTTGTATCTTAATCACCTGTGGTGAATCGAAAGTTTATACTTACAGTCTTTTGAGATTCATCATATTGCTGAAGAGTAAATCGGGCAAGAAGCGAATTTGGTTGTTGTTTAGTCTCAATTTTTCAACTCCTACCAAGTCCTGAAAAGCTCCTCTTTCTATCGTGTGAATCTGATTACTGGATAATTGTCTGTAAATTAAATTAAAAATGTGAAGTAATTTTACCAAAATCGTTTCAAAATATAAGCCAAGATTTCGAGATTTGCAAATTACTTACAAAACGTGGAGAGTAGCCATGTCTTCAAAATCCGTTTTAAAAATGACCGAAATGTTGTTTCCTTGTAGGTCTCTGTAAGCAAAGAAAAAATTCAGATCAGTTTACATCTTATGAAAAAAATTGAAGTAAATTCACCATGGAATTGATTTTATCAAGAGAGATAATATTAAAATACCGAAATAATGAAAAATGCTAATATCAATATGTAAAAATATGAAAATATCAGAATGTTAACATATTTCTTTTTACTTTTCGACGAAGATATCGTCATAAATAATTCATGAGTGGGAAATTTTGAATCGGAAATTGTGTGTCGACACACCGGACGACTTTTGCCCCTTGTAACTTTTATAATATCAGTGCAGTTGTGACTCTTATTTATGCAAGGGTAGATAAAGGGCTATCACGCCTGTAGATGTAATCAAAGTTTGCAGACAAGCCAGCCCCTACTGCCTTGAGGAAGTTATGTCAAAACCAACTGGATATTCATTTCCACCCTCGTCAACCCGGTTCACTCCAAGACAAGTGTGCGGAATTCTGTGTTCTCATTTGAAGATCCTTCTGCCCACAAATCCCTCCACATTTTGTTTACATTCATTGGCAAAATGACAACTCATCTCTGAAGTCAGATTGCTTGAAATGCAGAAGTTTGTCCTAAATTATCATTTCCTATGTTCAAAGTTCTGAGGTCAGACAGTGGAAGTTTATTCAATTTCATTTCAACTTCGCATGCTAAAATTAAAAACTTTAGAATTGGAAATATTAGACTAGGAAACTAGGTCAATCGACTTACTTAAACGCAGGAATAAGGAATTTCAAGAGAGTTCAAGGATTTTAAAGACTTTCATGAGATTTAAGGAGAGAGTTTAAAGATTTTCAAGAATTTAAAGGGATTTTAAGTGATTAAAAAAAAAATTGTAAGTACCATCTAAATATTCTGTTGTCAGATTTCTTTGCAAATATTACTACCAAACATGAAAAATTCAGCTTTATGTGTAAATAGATTGTTATTTATTTTTCCTTTTTTATTATACGCTTTTAGACCAACTTTGACCTAAATCATTATCTTCTTTCACGAAAGTACTGTTTAATTTTTTTTTCCTGCAAAATACTTGTTAGCCTGCAAACAGAGAAAGTCTGCAAATAGACCTAAATTCATTTGGGTTTGAAGTACACGCTTGAAGGGTGCGTGCACCGACGTGCTTTCATGCTGGGAAATCAGGCGTCTAAATCTAAACGACGCAGCTACACGACGCCTCTTGCAAGCGTCGACTAATTACCGTTAACGTGACTTGCTTAATTAATGTTGCTATATTAACTCGTCACACGACTTAAAAAATCATTTAGGAAAAATGACCACCCCTAATTGTCCTTGAGTCACTTTGTTAAAAAAATCTTGAGAAAGTGGTCAAAAAAAATTCTGAGAAAAGTCCCATATTCGGTGATTACATAATAAAAAAAGTAGCTGCACTATCAAATAATTAATAGATTTTTTTATTTAAAATTAAATATTTATTTAACTCTATTTAATTTAATATCTCCTCCAATTCCATCCCCCTTCTTCATCCCTTTTCTCTTTAAAATACAGTTTTAACTATTATAAACCAATCTATGTTCTCATTGCCTTTTGAAATAAATCTTCCATTATTCAACCTCAAGAAATAAAAAAAAATAAAATAAAAACCTAAAGCAGTTTTAATCCACTTCACTGGAATACAAATTTCTAGACATGCGACAAAAAGCACTTAATCCCGAGAACGAATTTCCCATATTGGGATAACACAACAGACAATCGAGCCATGAATGGAACGTGGTTTTGAAGTTATGGAGCTTTCAGCCGCTGGCGCTGGGATATTAAGTTGCACCGAAAATGGATCGTAAAATGAGGAACGTCTTTATGACACTCCCTATTAATATCAATCCAATATTGCGACTAAATCACAGCAGCGAAACCCTGTTCATTTTCACTTGTCAGGGCAGTTGTAAAACTGCCTTTGAGAGAAGTTTGGGCTCGAAGCTATAATATTGTATAATTATTTATATATGGTATATATATATATCCATATCTCGTATCGAAAAGCCTTGGAGGGGTCGATTACCTTTCCACCGAGCGTAATATTGAATCGAGCCAAGGTGCACTGCAGATTGACGTATTAAGATTATGAATCCATTAGAGGAGAGTGCGGTAGGTTAGAAGCAAGTCCGTGAATTTTTCATCACGAAGTATGCATTACTGAATCCTGCCAAGGTATAATGACAGAGTAGCCAAGTTTATCTGTCCTGTCGTACCCTAATTATGCCTACATAATCGTAAGCACTGATTGCAATGGATATTATCATAACTTTGTTGTCAGATACTTCCATTATGATTGTTTGCAATTAGTCAGTAAAATATACTAAAGAGAAGTTTTTCTTTGGATGTTATTTGTGATCCAAGGCACTTTCATTCTACTGTCTCTTGGTATCTTTTATAAAATTCTCAATTTATTTTAACTGCAGACACAAAAGCATTGCATCTGAAAGACCATTTCTCTCTACAATATTCCTTTATTTTATATGTTTTCTTTTTCATTTTTAGAATTATGTGAAATCCAGATTTACTTGAAGCATGCTTTTCAAACAAATTCTTCTATTCCTCTTATTCTTCATGCATTGGATGCTTCAGAGTTGATTCAAACATTATGCTTTTGCTTGGGCAATTTCAGTTATTTCAACCTAGAATTTTTCAAAAGTTTTTCATTAACAATTTTTGTTCAAACGTTGAAAGCTGCTTTAATTAAAAGATTGTTTACATGCTACATGTTGTTTGGGAAAATTTTGCAGATAGGAGAGGCAAATATTTGAACTTTGGTTTTTCAGCGATGTTAATCAAAATTAAGTTATTTAATTCATTTTGAAATTGAACATTAACTGTAAATCTTGCTTTATTTTATTCTTCGATGGATTATTACTTCTTGGTAAAATAATGAAGATACAAAGGAATTCTTTCTTCTGAGTGTGCAATGTGCATTCAGTGAATCGATCCACTTTTATGACTTCTCAAAAGACTGTTTCAGCCGAATGAATCCGATGCGTTGAAATTTATATAGGCTGCACTTGTGGTCATTTAAATGTGCGTGTTTACCGTCCTGCCCACTATAAAATTACCTGCACATGGACACCCTGTATAAATATTCACGTACCCATGTCATTTTATGATCCTCATTTACGATTGGGAGTGGCATGAAAGTACCACCGTAAAATCCAGGTGTGCGAATTTCTGCAAATTTTCTTATGGCTTCCTCGGAGAGGAAGCTTTGTAGCGGTGACAAAATGCAGTTACCAAAAAGAGGAATATATATCTAATATGATGTCCTGCAAAATAACTCGAGAAGGTGCAGTGCAGATAAATTCATGAAAGGCAGACTTTTTCCACTCTATACCAAGTTGAATCTTATATACATATATCACGGTTTAACAAAATATTTAATTTTACAAGTTTTATGTACTTTTACCTTTTTTGGCAGATTATTTTTTCTACTATATAGTCTTCAAATAAGCAAAATTCGAGGCTGATGTAAGGAAAATTAAGATTTCTTGTAGCGAGACGACTCGATTGACCCAATGATTAAGCTAAGGGATTGTTTAGTTACACGACGACTCAATGATATATATATATCTTACAAATTTTTACATCCCTTAAAATTTCGCAAAATCTTTTAAAAGTCATAAGATTCTTTTTAAATAGCTTAAAATTCCGCGAGGAACTTTTAACTCCCTCAAAAATTTGTCAGAATCTCTAAAAATTTTTAAAATATCAAATTTTTTAAAGATACTAAAAATGCCTTAAAATTCCATAAAAAATTTTAAACCCTCTCTTTAAATTTCGCAAAATCTTTTAAAAGTCATGACTGTTTTTAAGTCTTTTACAATTTCGCGAGGAACTTTAAAATCACCTAAAGTTCGGTAAAATCCTTTAAAAAATTTCAAAATCTCTATTCCTGAAAATCTCAAAACATATTTTAAAATTACTCGAAACCCCTTAAAATTCCAGGAAAAAGATGTTTAGCTCTCTTAAAATTTTGCTCAATCTTTTAAAAGTCATAAGCATGTTTTTAATTCACTTAAAATTATGTGAGGAACTTTAAAATCGCCTAAAATTTGGTAAAATCTCTTAAAAAATTCTCAAAATCTCTAAATTTCCTAAAAATGTCATGAAATGTTTTAAAATTACTAGAAACCCCTTAAAATACCATGAAAAAATGTTCAGCTCTCCTAAAATTTAACACAATATTTTAAAAGTCATAATATATTTTTTTTTAAATTGCTTATAATTTCGAAAGTAACTTTAAACGTTCTTAAAAATTTATCAAAATCTCGAAAGTTCCTGAAAATCTCATGAAATTTCTTAAAATTACTAGAAACCCCTTAAAATTCCAGGAAAAAAATTTTTACCTCCCTTAAAATTTCGAAAAATCTTTTAAAAGTCATAAGAATGTTTTTAATTTGCTTAAAATTCCATGAGGAACTTCCAATCACCTAAAGTTCGTTAAAATTCCATGAAAAAAATGCTAATTCATTATAATTCTTTAAAAAATTTTAAAATTCCATAAAATATTTTTAAAATCCTAAAAATATTTTAATACCCCTAAATAAAATTCCATAAAAAACGTCAAAATTCGACTAAATCTATTAAAATCGCATGTACATAAGCTTTGGTAATAGGTGACTTACTATTTCATTTAGTAGAAAGGAGACAAATGACTAATTCAATAGTCAAATTCTTACTGATTCAGATTGAGAAAATTCTTTCTGTGAAATTCTTCTTCATAAACTTATATTTTTCCATAAAACACACAAAATTGGTAGAATACATTTTATAAACTATGGTAGAATACAACGAGCCGAAATATTCAAAGGAGAAAATGTAATACAAATATGAGAAAGTTTCCCACGTAAATATAATATCTCGTTACATGAAATTCGCACAGATAGGAACTAAATACGACCATGTATGAGAAAGAGGAACTCCCAATGGCGATCTCGTTATGCCCAAGTGTATATATGCACCACTAACTCCATTGCCCCATTAATGTTATGCGACTCATAATTAAAGGAAGTAACAGCTACATTCATGCAAATAGTTCCAATTTATGGGAAAGCTCATTCGAGGTATAAACGTCGCAGCGCATTACTTCTCTCAAGTCATCTTTAATGAGTTTTTGCTTCACCAACATATGCGGTGATCGATAAATGGCTGATGGATAAATGTGACAAGCGCTATTGACCACTTCCGCGAATAAAGATCACCGGTTAACTTTTACCTCATTTCGCATCACTTGATCGACGTAAACGCTGATTGGTTTCTTTACGGAGACGTATTTTATATAGAAGGCTGATTTACTTTCAATCAGGGATTAATGAAATATGTGTCACTTATAGGAAATTGAAAAATGTATGTCAAATTAATCAGCATTTAAAATTGAATTATGGAAGAGGGATTAGTTTCCGTCGTTTGAGACCAATTATTATGTAAATGGAAAATATGTATGATTGGTATCACTGGTTTAATAGACATAGTAAATGACCAATTGTGCCAAATTGACTATGGAAATAATTAGCTTCTCCTTTCCACCGAACTAAAGACATCAAGCTAAAGACATCAAGCATATTGGAAGTTGTGTTAAAGTCTTAATCAAAAGTTGAATCGAATGTGAGAGAACTCGTGTTCTATTTCTATTTCTCCTTCTTTTATCGACACGTCAACTGTGTTTGAAAACCTGCACTCGTTTGACGTTTTATCATATTCCACCGACTTTATATCTCTGATACCACTGTATGCAGCCCCTCATTGAAATTGATATAATACTAATATGCTTAACATCCAATACAGTAAAAACATAATGAATAACTTAATAAATCAATTAACTTAATGTCATCATCATACTACAAGAAGAAATATTTTAAATTCAGATCAGTTCACTCAGCAGGTGTCCAGATAAGCAAATATTGAAAATTATGATTTTCATCACTCACTACTTTGAATGATAAGGAGGCCAGGTCGCGTAACAAATGACTATGAGCCTCTAATTTTATTAGCGTATGGCTCGGTGCCGTGAGCGTTTTCACAAGATCGCGTGGACGTGCAGACGACGTTTCTTCGTCAGGGCGCGAAGAAGGATGCGACGTAATTTGGTGGCTACGAGTATGGAGCGAGGGTGCTGGTACCTCGCGGGCATCCATTAATTAAAGCTTCAAAGTCGAGTCGACCGGTACTCTTGCCGCGAATGCTACGGATAGCCAAAAGATCAAGAAAGCCGAGAGGCCACGGCTGGACTTTATTAACGTGACATAACGCTACAACGGCTCCCCTTCCACCCTCCGTCTGCTTTGACTCAAGTGTCCCAACGCGATATTTAAAGCCTGACCCTCCACTTAAAACAGAACAACTACAAAGTCTTATTTAGAAAGCTTTGTGGTAATCCCCCGTTTGGTCCATCGAGCATCTTGCAAATTCAGAATACAATTTTTAGTTGGGTCATTTCTGAGAGGGTTTGTTAGGCTGTTATTGTTCGGGAAGGTGTTTAAATAAGGGGTATCTAATATTAGTACCAGCTGTAAGTATTGTTAAAGAATATCGCTAGATCAAAGATAATCACTTTTTGTAGGGTGTCCATAATTGAAAAGATTGAGGTTTAACTTTTATCATAATTTAGGGCTCATTTATTCTATAGGTTCTTTTACTTTGTCCAAGTTTTTGTCCGAATTTTTCAAATTAATCATTTTTATTTTTTACTATATTAATACCAATTAGCTTCAACAAGTTAAAAAGAATCTTTCAACTCAAGACAAAATGTTTTCCTGTTTTCAAACTGTTTTGTTTTTTTCATCAAAGATTTCTTATAAATAACTGAAAGTATTGTTTGCAAAAAAATAGAATCTTTATGAAAAAAAAAAATATTTGTCTGAGTAGACGTCTGAAACTTCAGCCCAATTCCTAACTATTTTGTGCTACTTTGTACTCTTTTTACTCTTCTTTTACAAAAGAATCCAGTTTCCAAAAAAATTTTGTTTGATACATATATATTTACAATGTAAAAACTTATTACTTGCAATACGAAACGGAGGTAAATGACCTAATTTTAGCAAAAAATATTTATTATCAAAGTTGGGGAAACTAAATTTAAAATATTGCTATAATTTTTCGAGTGAAAAGAGAGTCTCTGAAAATCAATGAACTTCCACTGATTCAATTTTAGAGAGTTGGAAATATTCATGACGTCCTGCAAAATTTGGTTTAGGTAACTTCAAGGGTTGTTTCTTTGGTATGTCTTTTAGAATTATAAAAAAATATATTGCTTCAAAATGTTATCAGAAGAATGGTTTAAAGCAATGCTATAGGAACTTGTCATGTCTCGTTGATAATGCAAAATGTTGAGGTAAGGAGTTGATACAACTGTTGGTATATAGATGAGGTAAATTTGTCAGGAAACATTCTTAAGTGCTTGAGTTTACTATTTTTGTTGAGGTAAGATGTGCAAGTTGTTGATCGAGCACAAGATGTTAGGGTGAACTATGCGTGCTCAGTTTTCCTATAAGATGTTGGGGTAACTTGGCGTGCGTTATTTAGTAAGTTGTGTGTGTGTTGGGAAAACATGTTGAGACAAGCTTTTTGGATCAAGTAATTAGGAGTAGATGTTCTTTAAAGACAGTTTCGCGGTTAATTGATGGGGTGAATTGAATATGTTTAATTCAGTATATTGAGACGAGGTAAGTGTTTTGACATGAGCTATCAACGTTTAATATTCTACAAAGATATTCGAACAAGCTGTTGGGACAAATTTTATAGGTCAAACCAGTTGGAAATAAAAAAATACAAATCCTATCTTATTTGAGGATTTAATGTATCCAAATGTATCCTTCCCTATCCATACCAATCTATTTCTAGCTTATTTTTTAATCTATAGAATAACCTCGCTAATTGTTCTTATTCTCTGCCTATCTACACCAATATTTTTCTGTCCCTTTTGCAATCTATTATGGGGTTTTTTTTCAATTTAGACTGTCCTATTCATGTCTATCCTTATCTATTCGTTTGAATCCCTATACCTACATCTTTTACAATTTAATACCGAGCTTAGCCTTCTAAATCGCTATCATTCTATCCATATCTATATCCTTGTATAATCAATTTAATCTTTTTCTATCTCTCTGGAAGTATACTACCAAGTCTATTCTTTTCAATCTTTACCTTTCTATCCATGTATATCCTCGTGGAATCATTTCAATTACCAAGTCTATTATTTTTAATCACTACCTTATTTATAACTATTTCTATCCTTGATCTAATCAACTCAATCCTTTTCTATCTCTCATCATACTACCAATACAAAGTATAATACCAATACCATTTCAATCTCTATTTATCTTTATATCTATATATGTCCTTTTTGAATCATTTGAATCATTATCTTTCTATCCACGTCTATCCTTGTATGATAATTTCAATCCTTTTCTATCTCTTTGAAGTGTATTATCAATTCTATCGCCTTTCTTTTAAAATCTAAGATCATGAAACTTATGCATTTGAATTATAATTATAATTAATGTCTATGAGATGGAGAAGAGCGGACTAAAAGATTCGTATAGGTAAAAAATCAACACTCCAAAGGAAGCTATTTTTATGCATTTTTTCTGATATTATCAATAATTTTTTTCATTTATTTTATACACTTTTTATGCATAAAAACGTCAGTCAAAGTGAACTCTTCAAAAAGTGCGCAGTTGTGAATAACTTAAAAACTATTAAACCGATTGTTATGAAATTTTAACCGCATATTCTCTATACTTATATCAACCGGCTGAACTAGGATAAATTAAAAATTTTAATTTTAACTATAGTTTTTTGGAAAAAACTGTGAAAATAAACCTACTTTTTTCGTTTTTTTCTTTTTTTTCGACATTTTGTTAAAATCTTAGTTCCGCCAGTTAATATAAGTGTAGAGAATATGTGGTTAAAATTTCATAATAATCGGATCAGTAGTTTTTGAGATATTTACAACAGCGTATTTTTTGAGGAATTGACTATGACGTTTTATGTATAAAAAGTGCATAAAATAAATTAAAAAAATTTTTTTTAAATGTATTTCAAGAGTGTATTTATTAAACCTAACAACCCCTAAATCGATATTATAGTAATCAAACATTTACAAATTGGAAATAATTTTTTAAATAGAAAAAAAAAATCTGAAAAACAGAAGTGATTGAACCGATTGAACAATTGATTTAGAGAAAAATGTATTTTAAAAAATTTTTTGAAGAATGCATATTCAAAAATCGTCTTTTTGAATCGGAATGATGTGTTTCAATCGGTCTCCAAATTCGTATGGTTTTATCATAAAACTCCGATTGAACAGAAATTTTTAAAATTGTTTTTAAGCATTTTTCAATTGGAACGAAAATTTTTAGGATTTCACACCAAATCTTCAATTTTCTAAATAAACTCTACCTTGCTAAACTTTTAATTTAAAATGTCCTATAAATATGTGGAAATAAATAAATATGAAGAGTCACAGGGAAAAACGATCATTATCAGTTTTAAAAAAAAATGAGATAAATTTTTATCTTCCAGCTGTATTCTTGAGACTTTAACAATTCCATTTCACTATAATTACAAAGCTGAGAAATATTTTTTTATAATGAAGATTTTCAATAGTTAACTGTAAATTTAAAAAATGTACATTTTTTTGCGAAACACTGAATTTTCGACAATTTTTCGTGACACGTCTTGCAAAAAATATTATATCTTTGTAATAAATAATCTTTCCGATTTGTTTTAGCATATTCTTGTTGGCCGGTAACTGGTGTATCCATTTCGCTATTTATGAGCCTAAAAATGTTGATTTGTTCAAAAGTTGTGAGTAAATGTAATTTACCGGTCCCCCAGATCAAGTGTGGCTAAATAAGGGTAAAAAAAAATGTATGGCTCACAAGGGTTAAAGCAGTCAAAAAAGAAGTTGTTTGAAAGTCTTGCTGTGTTTTTGAATTCTTTCGTGTTGCTACAAGAATTAAAATCTCTTTAATCAAAGAAACAAATTGGCCCCGAAGTATAAGAAGAAATTGAAAGGGAAAACCTTTTAGCATCCTCTCGGAAGCCTTTGATTCCAAAGTGGCTTCCTTTCAAGTTAAAAGGCAGAGTGAAGTTGGGGTGGTGGAACTATCTGAAAATTTCGACTGGTGGGATACGACTATAGGTTCGTTGCAGGGAGTTTATAGTCGAGCTTTGAGAGTCCAGAGGCTATCGGCGATACAGTAATGGAAGAAGGCTTCTGCAACTACACCGTTCGGAGTTTCGAGAACATGGGAGCTTTACGTCAAAGGAACTTCCTGTACTCCCCTTGGATTATCTTCGTGGGTTATCGGAGGCAAAATAGGTTATGATTTGCCATACGCAGTTCGGAGGGTTCGCATACGGAAATTCGCTGTGAGCGCCTACAGTAACGACCTATTATGCCCGTTACTATTGGAACTATAAGGAAGACGACAATGATGCAAAGTGACTTCCGGCACCATAAAGAACAACTCTACAATCGGCCTCAGCTCCCAATTCGACAATTTCTCTGTGAAAATGGTATTTAAATTGTTCGAAATATATATAGGAAGTAATATTGAAATATTAGAAGATAATCAAAATGTAGGGAAATGGGAAATGATGGTAACTGTATGGGAGAAACCTTTATTTTCGTGTACCCTTAGGCCTTAGGGTCTTAGGGGAGAGTAGAAATGGGGAAAAATGAGGGAAGAGGGAATTGGCTGTCAACCCTGGTTACTGCTGATGTTTTCCTAATTAAACGAAGAATAATAAAATGAGAAATGAGGTTTGCATTTGAATGTGAATCTGAATGCATGAGAATGAGAATGCACAAGTGATTCTTTTTAGATTGTTTTGATAGGAAGATAAATCGCTTGTTTAAAGTGGTTTTAAACGTGTAACTGAAACAGGAATTAATGGAAGAAAGGTTTTTTTGTTAAAATAAGTGAGAGAAAGGGGAATAATTAGCGGTTATGGGAAATGTGAGAAACAAGCTTGGTTTCGGAAGGATATGAGAGGGAGGGTCCGAAACCGACGACTAAGGCGGTAAGACTGCGTGTAAACCTGACCCCGGACACTCTCCGTTACAATCTCCCACATTCTCAACCGATTTGCAATTCCTCCCTTTAGTGGTTCTCAAACACACCCTAAGGATCCTAAAACAAACATCAACATCAATATTTTCTCAGAAGAACTTTATCAATACAGAGAAGCTATTCATAATAAGCTGAGAGAAAAGTGATGCGATGTAATGTTAAAATTGTAATGTCGCAATATTGTAATATTATTGTGATATTGTATAAAGGAATCTAATTTTAGGTATATGTATGTAGTATAGAAAAATTGGATGATAAAAGTCAGGATGAGGTTGTAATAATGAAAAAATCAGATGCAATTAATGAAGACAAAAATCATAAAAGATACAAGTCACTCTTTGATCTTATCAAGCTTGTTTGTTGTAGGCTAATTTTATAGGTCAGAGAAGAAATATTGAGAACCTCTGCATAAGTAACGATTGTGGATAAAAGAGATTAGACGCTTGAGCGGTTCTCCGCTTCGAAGGCATAACTAAGGTTTATTAACGATTCTCTCTTCTTCCCTACATCTTCGTCTGCGGCTTTCGTTCCACTGTTCTATGATATCTACATAACATACGTATACAAGGCTCGCTCTCCACTTATATCCCTCTTCACTTTTTCTTTTTTTCTTTTTTTTTCGTTTTTTTTTTCTCTCTCCTTCTTTTTCCTTGTTTCTCTCGATATCGAAGGGTACAAGGAAATCTTTCCCAGAGGGACCACCGGTAAGATCGTTACTTTGTCGTCGACAGAGTAGACCTTTTTTATAGTCCTCAGAGATAAAGTCAAATTTAATTCGGACCACTGGGGCTGCCAATCGAGATCGAGATCGAACCCAAAGGGCAGACATCCGGATACTCGATAAGAACAAGTTACAATTCTTTATTTTTCAGTGGCTCGAGATAACTGATATTTAATAATTGCGACTGAAGTTCTTTTCATTAACATTTCTTGACCAATAAACAACCCATCAAAGTTTCACGCCTCCCCTGCCGCATATTTTGAACTCATCCTACTTAAACTCACCAAAAACTTCCATACCCTCAATTCACTTGGAACTCATCCCACATTATCCCTTAGACCCAAAAAATTTCAATTTACTCTAATTCGTGGGAGGTCCAAATGAGCTGAAGGGATGACACTTTTTTTAGAATGTCTTTTAGCATTCAAAAGACTTATTAGGAGCAATAAAATTTTTACCCCACGAAATAGAGAATTTTTGGTGGATTTTTTAGGACTAAGAGATGATATGGGGAGAGTTCCAAATGAATTAGGGGAATGAAAGTTTTTGGAGTGTCTTTTAGTATTGAGAAAACTTATTATCAATAACAAAATTTTGACCCATGCAACGAATTAGGATTATTTTGGTGAATTATTTTCATTTTGAGGGATGAAGTAGGGTGAGTTACAAATTCGCGAGAGGGTTTAAACTTTGGTATACTCTTTTAGTGTCCTAAAATGAATGTCAACTTCGTTAGCCAACCATTATGGATACAAATTCTAAAATCTCAAAATTAATTGAAATTCCTTAAAATGTTGGGTAAATTTTAGCTAATAAACAAATACGAATTTTCAATTTTAGGAACTTTGGAAACTATTTTTTATATATTTTTATTACACAATAAATGTAAAAAAAATCGGAATATATTCCTAGAGTTTCATAATACTCAGAAATTCAAACAATTTATATATCTTATGGATTTTTCTTCGATAAAAAAAATGTTCGGATTTATAATATTTCGAAAATTAGAAAAAAACGAATGAAAATGAAAATTTAAAGATATAAACAACGAACGATATAAAAAAAAGTTCAGGAATGAAAAATTTTGCTTTTTGAACACACTGCAAGATTAGCACAAAAACTTCAAATTTAGAGTATTAAAAAGATTTACAAATTGTCCCTTGACCATTTTTTTATAGAGTAAGTAGTCTTCGCTTTCATCATGAAAAATGTTGTTAAAAATTTTTTAAATCAATTTTCCCGGGAAAAAACGTGAGATATGAGAAAATATTTTCCAAAAAATGATTAACTTTCAAAAGATCAAATTTTTTTTTTCGTTATTTTTTGATTTGACAAATAGTTTTCGTTGTTAAAAACTAAAACGTCTAAAAAAACCTTCCTAGTAAATTTTTTTAGAAGGAGCTCCTTAATAAAGAGTGTGTGTTTAAATGAACAAATTTTTAACTTGTCTGAAATAACTTTAAGTCTCTTATTAGGATTTCAAGAATTCTTTCAATATAATGTTGATTTCAAATGAACAGAGCCGAGCCCGAGTGACCTGATGAGAGGTTGCTGGAATCTTAAGTAAATTAGCACTCCTCTTCATTAAAACTAAAATAATTGAAACAAAAGTATATAGCAGTGATAAAGATTGCTAAGCGCGCAACACGGAGCGCGAGGCGCGACGCCCGCGACTAGGCACGATGTTTTATGATAGGATTCTTTCATCTTCGACTCCTTGCCAGTTAAACAGTACTAACCCCTTCTCGTGGCCAATAATGTTTGCAGCCTCCGGCAAGGAGAAGTCTTACTGGCAAATTAGGACCGCTGGAAGAGTTTGAAGTTAATTTCCGGCAAAGCACCCTCGGCACAGCGTTCGTTAATTTAAAAGTATGTTGAAAAAAGAAACCTAAAGAGCAGGAGAAACGAACACTCGTTTCATAAAGAGTAAGAAAAATGGACAAGACTTTTGGTCCCAGGAGAGTAAAACTGCAGAAATTCTTATCCCGGGATTCGTGTCTTTAAGTTGGGTACTTCCCCCGTGTATTCGCATACTTGGAAATTTTACAAGGCAGTACCGGTTAGACGGGCTGGCCTTCTCGGTTGTGATTCCCTTTGCTCGACAGGTGCACCGACGATCCAGGCTCAAGTACACACGTTCTGCTATTAGAGTACATTTATGTGTAAGTTTACATTTACACACATTGCGTCAAGCAACAACGACATGTCTTTCTGAATATTCAGCAACATCTGTATCTCCTTTCCAATCGCATTGCCGAGAAATTTTTACATGTTTGACGCGAACATTACAGAGTCATAACGGACTTAGCGAGCCAGTCGAAATGCAATAGATGTTATTAGAGGCAAGAACTCAACAGTGGATGCTTGTAATGCCTTTCTGTGATTAGATTATCAGAGAAAGATTGCCGCAAGCCTCACGAATGAGACGTGAAAGGTATAAGAGACGTGTACAATTGATGAAAAATTTAATTCACAAAAAATACATTTTTCAAATAAGAGGAAATATTTTTATCTTGAGATGATGTACTGAAAAATTCAAAAGCAATTTCAGTTAATGATGGGTTGCAATTGAGCAAAAGATGGACATTAAAAGAAGAATACAACATAAGAGGATATCAAAAATTATATAAGCTGCTGATTAATCTTTAATTTCCTATAACAGACCGGATAATTCCAGGTATATAACTTTCTGCACAACTACATCATAAAAATGCTGGGATTTTATAATCAGGACTAGTTGAAATAAATAGAAGCAAATCGAGTTTAAACGACGAAGATGATAGACTGATATAATTAAAGAAAAATATGAAGATGATCATAGCATATATGGTATATACTGCAGGAGTATAGTAAGTAAGGAAAAAATAGAGCAAAAGTGAAGATACAGCAAAGAAAGGAAAAAAAACGAAACATAGAGAGCGTATCCAATTTGATTATAGCTGACATTTGACAGGAGGAAGTTATAAGAGAACAATGAAAATTACGAGATCCGAAGACCAATGATATCAAAACGTCGATACGTCAATAATGTCAGGACGTCACTTCAACCGAGCAGAGATTGTAGCGTGAAATTAGTTCTTCTAAGAAGAATTATTGCCAATTCGGAAATAGATGAAACATGAAAGGTAAAAATTAAAGGGGGAGAAGAAAAAAGAATCTGATGATAAATGACAATGTGATGAAAGGATAAGGTAATTAAAGAAGGAAATAAACCATACTCAGAATGGCATCAATAAAGGAGAGTAATGAAGAAGATGGTAAAAACAGACGAATTAAAACTGCCTTTTCTAACTTCTCATACCTATTAAAAATACACCATATTTACAGCTACTTAAATTTTACTGCTCAAAGATTTATGCCTAGTGAATAATCCAGGAGACTTGGAGTGTGATTGTTAGTATCATATAAGCCCTCGTTTGTGCAGTCTCATCGTTTAAAACTATACCCATCACGTCAAATGTGATGGAGTCAGAGAAAATTCATACAAGGACGTGATAGAATTTCTTATTTCTTGTGAGAAAAAATACTAAAATCTAGTTGTTCTTAGTCTTCAGAGTGTTGCACATACGATACGGCCAGAGGTAGCTACACAAGAAAATTAAATCAAGATGAAGTCTGTTCGCATTCGAGTCCCACTCCTGAGAGTTGCCTTTGATCATCAGAGCGCAACTCTGGCGTCCAACGAATGTTGGAGTAAAACGATTATCTTGGCTGAAAGCTTGCGAAGAAACGTTAATTTCGAGCTGTCGCGAAAGGCAGTGCTTTATTGTCCAAGTCGCGACTACTTCTCCCTGAATTGTACAACGAACACTAGCCACGATAAAGAAAGCAGTTCCACTTTCCACTCTACACCTTCCGGAAGAATTTCAGCTGACTTGTGTTCCGAGAACACAACACTGCCTGCCTTCTTGAATCAATTTGACTGTTGTCGCTCGAGCTGAAATCGATGACAAAAAGACATTTCCTGCAGCAAGCAATTCACTTTTTTAAGTAGAGTCAACAGTTCTGTAAAGCTTTTACAAAACCAAAATTGTCTTTTGTTGACATTCTCTCAAGAACTTCTTTCATCTACCACTGGCCAGTATCTCGCCCTGCTGGAAGTAAAGAGATAGAAAGAGATCAAAATTTATCAGATATATAATGATATAGAACTTTTCTATCTCTTATCTAATATCTATCCCTGTGTCTGATAATATCTATCTCTTCCTATCCCTCAGTCTATCTCTTAGTCTATCTCTCCGCAGTCAACAAAATTTGTTTTCTACATACATATTATTCTAATTATACCTCTAACATATACTATACAACTGAAACATCTGTATCTATAGGAACGCGAACTCATCTGGAATTGCAATTAATTTCAAATAACTATTTTTTTAAAATCAAAGGTATATACGAGAATATAGGCGAGAGATAGGAAAAAATATAGGAGTAGGGATTGAAAGATATAGGAGTGAATTGATATTGAAACGGAGATAGAGAGAGATAAAATAGACGGGAATAGGTGAGACATATGTTCGATAAAGGAGAAGTTCTATTGAAACAGATAGGAGTAGATGTGAATTGAAATTGAGATAGAAAAGGATAGAGAAGTGTACATTGTGAGAGATAGATGCGAATTGAAGATAGAAAGAGATTGAAAGTGGATTAAGATCAAGATAGGTGGGGATAGACAAGATATAGAAAGGGATAAAAATGAAGAGATTTAAAGAGATAGGCGGGAATAGGCGAGAGATATAAAGGGATAAAAATTGTTTATCCCTTTCTAATTCCGAGATAAAAGGAGATAGAAAGGGATAGAATGTTTATATCTTTACTTCCAGCAGGGCCCTGTTGGAAGTAAAAACACTCCCAACTAAACACTTGCATCCATCAAACGCTATAGCTTTTTCTATCTTTGTCTGTATCCGTCATTTTTATTAGGCTCTAACTTTTCTTATATTTTTCTATCCTTCAGCGTTCTATTTTTTCTTAAAAAATATTAATCTATTCTATTCATTGACTTTATCTTTTTGTATCTTTGTTTATCTCTTCCAAAAAAACTTTGAATATAATTCTGCTTTCCATATTCAATATTTTGGGATCGTTAGTTTTAAACTTATTAACTTTCAAATTTTGAACATGCATAATATTGAAAAGGATAGGGTTGGTAGTGTCTGGTAGCATACTTTCCAGAAAGATAGAAAAGGATTGAAATTATTATACAAGGATAGATATGGATAGTATGGTAGATAAAAGAGATAGGTAAGGATTCGAATGATTAGATAAAGTATAGACATGGATAGGACAGTTGGGATTGAAAAGGATAGGCGCGGCAGTAGATTGCAAAAGGGACAGGAAAAGATTGGTGTGGATGAGCGGAGAATAAGGAAAGATTAGCGTGGATAAGTGGAGAGTAGGAAATTATTGGCGAAGGTAGACGAAGGTTACAACAAGATAGAAAGGGAAGGTTACATTTGAATACATTTTTTCTTTCTATTTCAACCCTGAAGATTGAAAACGATTAAAATAGATAGACTTTCTATCTTTTTACTTCCAACAGGGATATTTTTTACTATATCGAATTGTTATTTGGTATAATTTCCACATTTTGGAACCTCTATGCGGCATGATATTAATTTTCAAATAATCTAACTCTTATTTTTCCGAATTATTATTTGACGTAATTTTGATTTTCTCAAATCACCATGCAGGTTACCTAATTTTTATTTGCACGAATTCAAATTTTCCATGTTTATCCATGATTATCATTTCGTCTTAATCCCCCTTTTTCAGAATCTTCATCTCTTAAATTTCTTCAAATTACAAAACTGAAAAGTGCTGAACGCTCAAATGAACGAATTTTTGTTTTGATTGTATTTTATGATTCATTTGTATAGAAAATAATTCTGTATGAAAGATATATTTAATGCCTGTTGTTATTTTTAGCTGGAACAATATTTCTGAATAAACTAGAACGTTCAAAACTTCTGGTACATGAAATTACTTAAAAAATTACTTATTGCTAGATGTATTTAAATCTCATGAACTCTTTTAAAAAATCTTGAAATTCTCTAATATCAAATGAAATTCTTTAAAATCCATTGTAATTTATTTAAAATTATTTGAAAATCTTAAAATTCTTTAAAACTCTTCAAAATCCCTTATATAATCTCTAAAAAATACAGAAATCCCTGGAAATTTCTTTTGATAACTCTAATGAAGTCCCTATAATCAAATAAATACTCCTAGAAACCCTAAAAAAATTTGTAATATCATTTAAAGTCTTTTTATTCCTAGAAATTCTTTAAAATCACTATAAATCCCTGGATATACTTAAATAATTCTTGAAATCTTGAAATCTTGTGAAATTTTCTACAAATCCTTAAACTATTCTTAACACTTTTGAACATCGCTTGAAATGCCCTTTTAAAGTCCATAAAGTGTCTT
>JAUESI010000016.1:179577-199125 GCA_032275145.1 Synergus laeviventris | reverse complement strand
ACCTGAGATGTTCTTGAGATTTCAAGAGGAGCAATCGTTGAAATTCAAACGAGGGTTTTTGGTAAACCAACGTCGTGCATATGGAGGTCGAGTGAGCGACCCTAGGTTTCACTCGGGTTTGAATTCGACCAAATTCTCATGAACTGAAAGGTGAATTTGAACCACCGCAGGAGCCGAATTAAATTGTAGATGGACTCTTGAGAGAAGCGTGATTCACTGTGCTCAGTGAGTGGGATATACTAAGTGTACATATAGTAGGTACACACATACATATTGTGTTATACGGTATATACCCTCGGTGCACAGAGGGAGTTTAGGGCGGTTAATACATAGACAATATATGTAGATACATACACAAACTGCTGTCCCTTGGACCGTGCAGCGTAACCGTACCGAATCCCTTCCGATTATCGTGCCAATATTGTGCTCGTTGTGATCGATGCTCTTATGCGGAACACGCAGCCACGATCTCCCTCCATTCCCCCGACACGTGCATCTTGCACATAAGCTTCTAAAATGATATACACCTTCCAGAATATATGCCTTAGCTCGTGCATTCAAACTATTGAATTTTATGGTGCCTCATTGATAAATCATCTACACATGCAACTTAGGTGCAAGTGGAGATGGGGTATCTTCCATCTCACACGAAAATTCCATCCATTATCTCAACTGAGAAGATCATGGAATATCACAAAAAGCTGACGTGGTAAACCAAAAATTCCACATTGATGCACCAATGTAGAATTTTTGGTGGTCATTATGTCAACTTTTTAAAAAGTTAATAGCAGCAATTTACCTGACGTTGCCCGACATTTTAAGAGAGTTTAAGGAATTTTAAGAGGTTTTAATATATTTTATACAAATTCAAGGAATTTTAAAGTTTTCCTTAAGGGTTTCAAAAGAACAACGATATAATGGAAACATCTCATTAATATCAATATTCTTGATAAAGAAGCAGGACATTGAAGAGTTTTCCATGTCAAAATATAACATTAGGAAAAATAGGAACATATAAAGATGATTATATGAAATTTACACAGTTTTTCATGAAAATTATTATTGAACTATATTTTATGATTGTATATTTTCATAAAGATTACAAGCGTTTTTAAGTAATCTCAAAAGTTTTTAAATGCTTTCAAGGGATTTCAACAAATTTCAGTGGATTTCATGGGATTTAACATATTTTTAAAAATCCAAGAACATTTTTTGTTATCAAAGCAGTACTTCAAAATCTTGAATTTTTTAAAATTCTCTTGAAATCCTTTCACATTCTTTGATAACTCTGAAACTTCTTAAAAATGATGTTTTATAGTATTTTTAAAATCCTCTAAAATTTTTAATATTATTAAAAAGCCTTAACAATATTTACAAATATTTTTAAATAATTGAAAATCCTTAAATAATTTAAATATTCTTTAATATCATTTAAAATTCCTTCAAATACTTTACAAAATTTTTCAATTACTTCAAATCTTTAAACTCATTTGAGTTTGAAAATCATCATCGTTTTGAAAATCCTTTAAAATTTGTTAATATCATTTAAAAACCCCTGAAATACTTAAAAATATTTTTAAATAATTGAAAATTTGGAAAATATTTTTAAAAAAATGTTTAAACAAATAAAAATCGCGAAAAATCGTGAATATTTAAAAAAAGGAAAATAGAGGAATGGGTAGAATCATCATGTAATCTGTCGATTTTGTGTAAGTTTATAAGAAAATTGGACATTATTGACTGAAAATAGGGTACTTTAGGGACGAAATCTTAAAAATATATTTATGTAATCGACAAGACAATTTATTACATCGTACAAAACGTGATTTTCACAAATTAGCAATAATCGTGAAACAATTTTTTTCGTTTTGATAGGTCCGAAACAGGCGTTTGGAAAGAGAGATTTGAAAAAGAATTTGACCACTTTAGAAACATTTCTTCCACTACTTGGAACGAAATCGATTAAAGCTTCCATCTTTATAGACACCGCCCACAAGAGGTATTGTATACTGAAGGAACCGCCGACATGCGTGCATATTATGAGGGATGATCGACTGAGAATTAAATCCGTGGGTACACCGGCTGTCCATTATTATCAGGATCCCTTATATGCGTAATCCCTAAGCAGACGTATGTCGCGGACCCCACATCGGAATCCCTTTGATTGGTAGGGACCTTCAAGCCCCCCCCCCAGTATGACTACCAAGGGGGTCCCGAAGATGAAGGTGGCGGAAAATAGTTACAAAACAGACCTAGGGCACCCACAATCGTAGTCGCGAGGCACCGGCCAAACGGTATGTAAGGGTGTGAAAATATTCCGGGGGTCGTTACGCTCCCTCGCCGAATCCATGGGGAGTCACCAACGTCGTCAGAAGATTAAGGACAACTGAGTACCACGTGCGTCTGCCGTTCGATGTGTCATACTGCGGTGCCAACTTAATGCGCCTGAACTTCCATCACATATGTTTCGCTATGTATCTATGTACATTGTACATATATATGTATGCAGGCATCGAGACAGGTCTCACTATTGTGAAAAGATCAATTGCATTTGTAATGAGGGAGGGTGCTTCTTAATTCGTTTTGACTTGGAAAAAAGGAGAGGAATACTAGCTTACGGGGAAAAATATATTCTTCTAGGAGGGATCCTATCTAATTTTCCCTTCTGTTTATTGATTCTTGAAATTATGGACACGTTTCCTGGCAGATGGTATAGGTAGTATAGTTCACAGAGGACTATTTTGTTTATAATAGGTATTACACTGTTAAGAAAGTTCACAAATGTCTGCTGGCACAGGATATTAATTTATGATACTTTTGTAGTGCTGGGTTTACTAAATCATCTCTAAATCTAAATTAGTTCAATTTTACTAATTAATATTAATTAATCTTACTAATTTATCTTACTAATAAATCGCTTAAAATCCCACAAAAAAACTTTAAAATTACATAAAGTTGTTTAAAATGCCTAAAATTTTTTTAAATTACCAGAAACCCTTAAAATTCTAGGAAAACATTTTAAATCTCTTAAAATTTCGCAAAAGCTTTTAAAAGTCATACAAATTTTTGTAAACCGCTTAAACTTCCGTGAAGAACTTTAAAATCACTTAAAGTTAGTTAAAATTGCTTAAACATTCGTCAAAATCTCTAAAAAACCGAAATTTTTTCAAAAATTCCCCAATAATTTTTTAACTTTGCTAAAAAAAAACCCTCAAAATTCTTAATATTACTAGAAACCTATTAAAAATGTCTTAAAACTCCATAATATCTTTAGAAAATATTATAGAAATATTTTAATAACCGCCAGGAACTTTAAAATCACCTAAAGTTTGGTAAGGTCCCTTAAAAATCTTTTAAATTCCCTTAAAACCCGTGAAACCTCTTAAAATTCCATAAAATCATTGAAAATCATAAAAATATTTTAATATCCCTTGATAATATTCCATGAAGAACTTCAAAATTCGACAAAACCAATTAAAATCGCAACTCATTGTGAACAATTCAATAGTCAAATGTAAGGCTACTAATTCCTTAGTGAAATTCTTACAATTTAGATTGAGAGAGTGAATTTACTAATTCTAATGTAAAATTACTGATGTGTGAGAGAATTTTATGTCACATGTCACTGGAGCTTTATGCAGTTATATACCGCAACAGAAATTTCTGTTACTCATGGTACCAGCATTAAGCTCTAGTGACATATATGTGACATAAAATTCTGATATAAATTTCTAACTTGATATAAATGTAGGGTTTTAATTTATAAATGTTCGACAACGAGTAACTACAGTTCGTATGTATATAACAAATGCTACTTGATTTGTTTGGGAAACGAAGTTTGGCTCTAACATCGTTAGTGAAATCAACTCGAGTTTCAATCAATTCCAGTGTCACGCATCGATCGCGATTACCTATTGCATACATCATGCACGGAAGAAATGCAATTATTTAAACTTTGGAGCTTATTCGCAGCACAAATTTAGTTTCGCGGTCCAACGCGCGAGCAATTTCCCGAAAAGGCAATCATGAAATGACTGACTGGTGGGGTGCCCACTGCTTACTTCGTAATGCAAGGGGTGACTTTAATGTTTTTAATCTAATCCCCCTTGCGCAAGTCCTGTAAAACTCTTCCCCGGGGATCAGCAGCTTCTGGGGATTTCTACACTCGGGAATTCGAAGGAGTAGCGAATTTGATTCGATGCGTTCACTATTTGCAATTTTGCAGAAGTCATCAAGAAAGTGTTGTGCAATTTCTAATATAGTATCCCTGTTTTAAATTTCGGACAAAACTTGATAAAATACGGAAGTGTTTCTTTACATAAATAATTGTCAGCAGAAGTGGAATAATTTTGAACAGATTATATATCGATAATCTGAAATCTGTTGTGTGAAGCATCATAGACATTAAGTCAGTCAGTTAGTCCATGCGCTGATGAGGGCGAAACAGATGGACAGAGGTAGAGGGTAGTAGTTCAGAATAGGGGATTCCCAAGTGCCCAAGTTCCAAGTCCACCCACACGATTGCAATGGACTATCCTGTTAAACGGGCAGGCGGCAGTTCACCTTTGAAATCACTTAAACCGATTAAACTGGAAACAGTGGCTAGTGTTGCAGTAAATTGGATATAAAGTCCATACAAAACTCATACATCAGGCTTAACAAATGTCACCTGTTTCATCAACTGCTGTAACACATCTTTTTTCCTCTTAATTAATAATCATCAGAATTTAAGTTTCATGGCAAACAAATCACTAACTACAAGAAGTGTTTTCTCATTAAAAATTTGAACTTTTCTATTACTGTCCCCTTGTCATTGTAATAGAAATAATAAAAGGACTTTGTAACAAACTTGAACTTTTTGAAGCTCGAAGACACTTGAGAAAGTTTCTCAAAAAGTGCATTAAACCTGGTTGCATTTTGTCCGGTTGTCCGGACGTTTCGAAGGATGTCTCGAGATGAGTAAAGTCTAGAGGCGAACGATGAAGGCTGGAGGAGTGAGAATCGCGAATTCAACGAGGCAACGAGCGAAACTTTACAAGCGAAAAGGGAGTGAGTGAGTCAGAAGGTTAAATAAAGGGTGGATTGGGAAGAAAGGAGAAATGGCGAGTTTCGAATGCTATTTTCTACAAAATTCGAACTGCACCGTTGTTGTTGATTGTTTCGAGTGTAATTATAACTTTAATCGAAGCTTCCAAAACATAATTAACTACTGGATAGACGAGACGTCGAAGGCCCTTCATGTCGAGAAAATAACTGAAGCTTAATTCGTGAATGCTGAAAAGAATAAAATTCAATGTTTTGATCTTTTTGAGAGTGATCTAATTAATTTGCTTCTGGTCTGCGGCAACTATAGACGATTATTAATATTTAAACAAAAAAATATACCAAAATTGCATATTTTAAAATTCAAATTCAAAAATTTTGATAAAAGGTTAGGAATTTTAAGAGTTTTAGCTTGATTTTATGGGATTTCCCGTTTGGCAATTGCCCTGGTCGGAATTTCTATTTTCAATAAAAATATTCTATTATCCTTTTAAGAATTTTGATTTGAAAGTTCTTCGCGGAATTTTAAGCGGTTTCTAGTAATTTTAAGAAATTTTATGAGATTTTGACAATTTTTCAACGGATTATAGGAACTTTCGGTGATCTTGATTCTTATGACTTTTAAAAGATTGTGCAAAATTTTAAGGAATCTAAAAATTTGAAGATATTTCATTGAATAGTGGGTAGATGCCTTAAGGCTTTTCCCTATTTCTTTATCTGTGGTAAAAGAAAATATGATCTTTTTGGAAAAGAATAGATTGACTTGAAAGGCACCACCATAACAATATGCTGAATAAAGGGAGAAGAGAGAGATATCTCATGGAAGCAAGCATACTGAGAGGAAGTAAACGACAAGTGCATCATCTAATTCAATTTTATGTATAGTGGTCCAACTTTCATTCTCTATACCATTGGCATTGCCTGCATCATCTCAGAATTATACGGCTCGTTTATTGTGAAAATTATTGCTCTCTTTATAAGTTATAGTAGCACTATTGTGCCACGATTGTGGCACTGCATTATGTATCTCAAAGGTGAGGTCGTGTATTCATGTATTCATTGAATAATTGTAGGATGCGTATCTCCCGAGTTGCAAGAAGGACACGCCCCAACGATCACGGAACGACTCAGGGTAAGGTTTCTCGCGTGATCTTGATCAAGAAAGACGAAACATGGATCGTAAAACTCCCAGAACCAACCTGCCGAGCTCCTTATCATTCCCATTACCGTTTCTTTTACTATTCCCTAGACTCTAGAAACAACTGCTTCGACAAATCTTACACATTTAAGTAGATAAATAGATCTATGGCAGTAACTCTCAAAATTATATGTAGCAAGAAAGTTGTCTGTGTCATTTGTAATCATCTTGAATCAGGTTTTTACAGGCCTCACAGATTCTAGTTCCTAGGCAAATTCCACTAATTCTCAGTGGCTCTTTTCTCATCATTTTAGCCACTGAAAAATAACTAAAACTTTCAGTGTCTTAATTCTCACTGATTCTCATTTTGATTGAGTTAAAGCTTCAAAAATGATTCATTGAAAATCAGTGAACATTCATTGATTAAGATTTACAAGGAAGAGATTACAAGACGTTTTAAATGATTTGAAGACATTTTAAGGCTTTTGAACAGATTCCAAGGGAATTGAAAAATACTGAAAGATTTTAAATAGTTTTAACGGATTTTATGGAATTTCAAGGAATTTATTAGAGTGATTTTAAGATATTTGATTTAAAGAATTCCAAGGGAGTTTAATGGATTTCAATATATATGTTAAACGATTTCAAAACATTTAAATAAATTTAAGAAATTACTAGGAATTCTATGTAATTTTAGTCTTTTTTAAAGATTTTAACAGAATTGAGAAAATTTCAAGGAATTACCAAATTTTTAGTTATTTCGAGTCTTTTGCAAAAATCAGATTAAAAAATTAATTAAAAAAAGAGACAAAATTTTAAATGTTCGAAAAACGTTTTCAAATATCTTAATAAACCGCAAGCTTAATTTATTTCGTTCAGTAAATCTTTGATATATTTATATATATAAATTGTATCTTTCCACAATATAATGACAATGTATACAAATATTTTAGTTACTCACGCTTGAGATGATCCTTATACATTAATTGACACAAATTTCGTAAACTTACCTGAAACAAAAAAAATTTCGTTAATATACAATTTTCATATAATTTTTTCTCAATATTTGAAGACATTTCGAATGATTTAAAAATATTTCAAAATGTTTTAAGTGATTTTGAAGTCCTTCAAACAATATCAAAAAATTTCAAACGAATTCTAGAGTTTTAAAGATATTTTAATTCATGGTTCAAATTTCTTCGGATTTTTTTAAAAATTACAAAATATCTTGTTATCCTTTCAAATTCTTTGAAGTTCCATAAAATATTATGAAATCCTTTGGAATTATTTTTAATGCCTTGAAATAGATTAAAATATACTTTATTTAGCACAAAAAGTATACCTTTTTTAAAATAAAAATTAGATACTTTTTGCAATGTGAAGAGTTAAAGAAATAAAAATTGCTTCTGTTATGGATTTTAAGCTTTACAAATACCTAGAATAGTATTAAAATATCCTAAAACTGAGATTATTTTCAATAAAAAAAAATAGATTTTTAACTAAATATTTCAATTTTTGCAAAATTTAAAGGAATTCAAATTAATTGAAAAGAATTTAAAAGAAATCAAAATATTTTCTAAAACAAGATAATTTTGTGTGAATTCAAAAGAATTCATGAAGAATTCAAGACAATTTCATGTCAAAATGAATTTAAAGAATTTTAAACGACCTTAAAAGAAATTAAAATTTGTTTTAAACAATTCTAAGGTATTTCAAGAGATTTGAAGTGATTTTAAGGAATTTTAAGGGTTTGAATTTTTGAAACTAAAGAGAAGAGATTTCATAAGATTTTAATACATTTTTAATCAAATTATTTTACGATATTTTTTAAGATTTTAATTTGAAACAGATTTAAAGAGATTTTAAATGATTTAAAAGAATTTGCAGGGATTTCAAAATAATTCAGGAGAGTATAAGAATTTTGAAGAAATTTTACAGGATTGAAAAGATTTCAAGCAATTTTAAGTGATTTTTTGTATGTAATTTCAAGGAATTTGAGAACTTTTCAAGTGATTTAAAAAAATTACTATGAATTTGAAAGAATTTTAAATAAAGGTGTGTATACAAAAATGGATTGCACATCTAAAACATTTCTCCAAACAATAGGGAAAACAAGAACTTTTTTGAAAAAATAGGAATCCTGAATCCTGTATAAATGTAAAGAAAAGCTTACACTATTGTCTAAAAATAGTGTACTTTAGGAACTAAATCTTGAAAACAGGGTAAATTAGCTGATGGATATAAGGAAATGGGAGAAACTGATTGTGAGTGTTGCAATTGAAGATTCTGCGTTCGCGGTTCGAATGAAATTCAAAAGTAATCAATGACTTCGTGACGGGTGTGACACGAGCGCACATTAATTCCGAGACAGCGTCTCATTATCATATAGACGAGTATTTCGTCAACCGTCGTTAGATTTTGCGCACGGGCATACCAATGAAGCCATGCACGCGCGGGCACGTGCGATATGAGACTGTAGGCAGATCGATTATTATACATGTATAAAGATACTTAATCATGGTCCCAGACGTGAATACATGCAAAGAATACAATGCACGATATTTTCATCCTAACATGTTAACCAACTTAATTTCCAGATTCCCAAAGTGAAAGATTGCCTGCTGGTCAAGGAGATAAACTTGCCGTCCAATGTAATTTATTCCTCCGAAAAAATCACATACCTTCATACATACCATACACCTTCATACCTCATCGTAAAAGAATATTTCAGTTGTACAGCTTATTTATCGCCTCAGTATTTTATTTAAAAAACTGTTTCGAATTCTTTAAGCGTTACCACAGAATTGAGAAGTTTCATAAGAAAATTGATTACTTAGTTTCTTTTCCTATTTGAGGTTGGACAGAAATTTTCAATTAGAGTTTTCTGAAGGAGACAGCAAGAAATTGTCGGAAGTAACTTTGCCATCGGATCGTACATACAAGTTAATCTGCCTGTCAGCAAAAAATCGAAACTCCTTGGGTTTCTAACAGAGCTTTCAAACTCCCTAACTAGGGAAGGCATTAACGTCAACTAGTGCACTTGTCGTTTCAACGAGGCCGCGTACTAAAGCGTTGGTTCTTACATGATATATCATCGAGAGCGTGGATGGGTCATTATAGAAACGCTCAAGTGTCTCGAGGGAGAGACGAGGACACGGTATACCGCACTTGAAAATTCATTACCTCAATATCACCAAAAACAGGACAGTCGACGTCGCGAAAAGATCTTCCTCAAAACCCGACCTCCGCAAACTCAACCTCTTCTTTTATTCGCGTTTATTTCCCGCCCTAGCTGAGAATAGATAAGACAAGAGCGAGATATTACATTTTCTCAAGAACTTTTCCAAGATAAAAATCTACATTCATAGAAAACTCGAAAACTCGAGAAGCAAGGTCTCATTTCATCGCACGATGGAAATTATTTTCTCTGTTGTGCGTCTTTCTGTTCTCCGCACTAACCGAATAAGGAGACTACACGCATATATCTGGAATATACACTAAAAAAAAGGTTCTTTGAATCAAAAAATATTTCTTTCATTCAAAAAAATATTTTTCTTGTATCAAAGGTACATAAGTATTAAAACAAAGCACAGTTTATTTGACATGATGCTCCATCAATCTGAATTAGTTTTTTGTCGTATTATTTAGCTTTTATAGTTTATTTACCAGATTCTAGAATATTTTCAAGAATTTCGGAGTATTATAAAGAATTTGCAGTTATTTTATGCGATTTTAATGTTTAATGAAATTTTAAGAAATTTCATGATATTTTGAGGAATTTTAGAGACTTTTTATAAATTAAGAGATTTTAATGACCTGCAGGTGATTTTAAAGTTTCTCACGGAATTTTAAGTGATTTTAAGTAATTTAGAGCGATTTCAATTGATTCAAAGTGATTTAAATTTGTTTAAAAAGAATTTCAAAAGAATTTAGGTGGGCTTCAAAAATTGAAAAATTTTGTAAGCATTTTAAAGGATTTTAAATGATATTGAAGAGAAAAAAAATTTTCAACAGCTTTCACCAGATTTTACAAATGTCAAAAAATCTTGAAGGATTTCAAGATATTTTCCGCCATTTGAAGAGATTTCAGAAGATGAGAAATGATTTTAAGGTGTTTGAACAAATTTAAGAGAGTTTCAAAATTCTCAAGTAATTTGAAAACAAGAAATATTTTTAGATGCTTTAAAATTTTTGAAATCTCTTGAAAACTTTTGAGGTCTAACAATTTTTAAGATATTTCATTGAATGAGGAATTACCAATTCATTTAATTTGTCCTTGTGACTAATGGAATTAGTAACTTTTTACTAATTTACAGTAAATGAGTAAGAAACTACTATTGATTACTAAAATTTAACTAATTTACATTGCTTCAAGTGATTTGAAAACAAAATTTCTTTCTTTGAAATAAATATTTTTTGATACATTTATTTTCAGTTTATCTATAATGATATAAATATTGATTTCAACTAAATAAATGAACGTTAACTCAAACGAATTACTTAATTTATCTTAAGTTATCTTCATATTTCTTTCACTTAAAAAATATTATACTTCAGCCACGCATAAATGAATCATGTGATTTAAGTAAACATATTGTTTCTTCAAAGAGTTTAATTTATTGAACAATATTTAATTACATTAAGTAATAAAATGCTTTAGTTCAAAGAAGTGTTGCTAAAGAAATGAATTTCGTTGAATCCAAAAATCTTATTTGTTCAGTGTACTAGATTTAAGTTATTAGCTTCCAAGTTAGAATTTTTATAGTTTTGAGTTGGAATTCAGAGAGACTTGAAGCGACGGAAGATAATGTTCAAGAAAATTTCAATTGTGTACCACAATTTCATTTCGTTCAATTACGCCTCACGATTTTCCAGAGGAGGAAGTTTGATTAAAATGTAAACCAAGCCTAAACTTGAAAGCTATCCATCATAACCGTTAAATGGGCTCTAAGTCAAGATTTAATCACTCAAGGGAAGACGTTCCAAGGTTTAATAATGTCTTATCATACCGGAAGAACACAACTCCCTGAGACTTCGTAAATTTGTTTTCTCGAAAAAATTGGCTTGTTAATTTCAATAACGTGAGCCTTCATTTTGAGGAGATTAGTAAATCCGAGTAAATTCATCAGGTGGTAAAACTACAAAACTTAACGGCAAGTTGATTTATTAATTACTCTTCGAAAACAGTTTCAACTCAGATTAAGCTCGCTGAAAAAAGTATGTTACAAGTGGGATTGAATTATACATCAAGAGTCCGAGTGCCTCATTATTTTAATGGCACCGGGATGTAAAAAAAGATACGGAATCTGGTAAGGCGATGTGGCGTTTAAATTAATCACGAATGTCTTGAAGCAATGAACCATTTTTATGACCGTTAATGAGTGTTATACTGGTTTGTATTATTTATTATTAGCATCAATCATTTATGAAATTTTCTTGTGATTATTTACCGGGAATTTATAATTATTTGAAGTGAGAAATAGGTACGTGGATTAACTAAGAGGGGTGCTAGTCTAATTTTCCTTGTTTTTGGGTGCGTTTATTGAGGGATTGGAGGAGTTGGGATTGGATGACTTGGGATTTGAGGACTTGAGTTTCAAATAGGTACATACTGCATACATATATGAAAACTGAATAGGTTCTCGGCATACCGACATTGCTTGCCTGAAGGGAGACGAACAAGTGCGCCCCAGCTAATGGATTCGTGAATCTTCGTGTTCACTCATACCAACATTGACACCCACGTCTGCAACCTAAACTCACACAGACTCAATTTAACCCCGTCTATGTATATTTGTAATGTTCGTTGAGCGAGAGGACAGCGTGCCCCCGGGCTCTGGAACCCCCAGGAATTAACAGCTGAATTTCAAGTCTTCAAGAGCCCCCAAGTTTCCTCGCCTATATCTCCGCGCAGAATTGCAGATACATAACAGAATTCTGAGAACTAAATATTCCCTACAAAGAGATACGCACGAATCATAACGGCAATCAATTGTTGCACTGAAAAAACTCTATGGTTGTGACAACCACAGAAATGGTAAAATATGGTACAACTACTCATTTTAGACAACCATGAATAAGAAGTTGTACCATCCACAGTATACGAATTAAATTACTTAAAATTACTTAAAATGCCATTGGTCCACGGAAAAACTCTTTAGGTATGAGATATCTAAATTTTGGTGTCACAACCATATCGCTTTTTATGTAAATAATTCGGTCAAAATTATATGGAATTACTTATTTAGAATATCACAGAACTTTTTTTTAGAGAATTACTTCAGACGTCTAATGAGACGGATTTTTAGCCAAAATCCAAAATAAATGTTAACATAAATCATTTAATATACACTCGCTGACGGTATTTGCGACTTCAAAAAATATTTCAAAAACGGAGAAATATTTTTTTTTAATTCTATTTTTTAATAAAAACAAATAGATTATTGGAATTTTTGACAGTTATCTCCATTTTTTTTGACATTTTAAAAAATTTGTTTGGCTGAGTATGCGCTACTGTCATTAAACAGGGTAGTTTTTCTTCCGAGACGAAAAAAATCTCCCCATTCTCCCCCAGGGGGTACAAAAGTTTTTACCGTCCACGACCCCCGTCAGACGCATGAAATTTGGATTCTACATAATTTTCTCACCACCCAGGTGAGAATGGGGAGAGTTTTTGCATTGGGAGAGTTTGGAGAAAAACTACCCTCTTTGTTGATAGAAGTGCATGCTCGGTGAAAAAGTGCCAAAAATATTTAAAAAGTGTACAAATGATTTATTTTAACATTATTTTATATTTAGGTTTGCAAATAAAAATAAAAATAAAAACCGTGAAAATTGAGGGCTAAGTTCACGTTCCTCTACAATTTTAAAATAATGAACTTTTTTTAGAGTTCTAGGTAAATTTAGCATAGTTTTAGAGTTCCTGATACTTATTGAAAGTAGTTCCCAAAAATTTGACACAAAAAAGAATTTTCAAATATTTTACAACAAAATAATTTCGAAAAACTTGAAAACTCAGAAGTTACACAATTTTGAAAATTGAAAAATTTCAGAGAATTTTTTCGAAAGTAATAGAGTTCTGGTATTCCTCGGAATTGTTAATAGATAAAAAAGTCTAATAACATTTTTCGATAAACTCAAAAAACAAAAACCTACAGTACTTTAAATATAACCAAAAAAATTCCAAATATTAAGGGATATGCAAATATTTTTAAAATTATTTTCAAATGATTTTATGGAATTTTCAGGGGTTATAGTAATTTTAAGAAATTTTATGGAAATTTTATCATGGAATTTTAAGGTGTTTCTAGTAATTTTGAGAAATTTCATGAGATTTCTAAGAATTTTAGAGACTTTGATTAATTTTTAAGGGACTTTAACGAATTTTAGGTGATTTTAAAGTTCCTCATAGAATTTTTTTTCCATATATTTCAAAGGGAATATATCTAATATGCCTTGGAAAATTTTCCGGGTGTGTGTGTTTGTGTGTGAATGTATGTCACCCTTTTTAACGATCCTGCAATATCTCGAGAACATGTGCTGATAGATTCATGAAATTTAGCATACTTATTCCATTATATACCTAGTTTAATTTCTTACAAGGGTTTAACCAAATATTTAATTTTACAAGTTGAAAAATAAGAAAGATCAAAATTTAAAGCTGATGTAAGGAAAGTAAAGATTCCTTGTATCGAGACGAATCGATTGACCTACAAGATTAATGCATTGGCTTGAAAAGTAAGAAGTGAAGTTATGGTTCTCTGTAATTTAAAAAATTTTGGTTTTCACCTGTCTTTAAATAAAGGGGTAGAGATGGAAGAAGGGGTGAGGAAGACTGTTTATATCTATAATATATTTTATATTTATTTAAAATGTGAAAAATTATTATTTGCAATAAATATTTATTTTTAAATAAAAGAAATATATATTAATTACTTAATGCTTCCTCTACGAGGAAGTAAAGTGCTCATTGATTGAGGACAAAACTTCACAGCTAGTTTTACTAATTTATAGTAATGGACTTTGCACATAACATTTAAATTAGTGAGAAACTACTATTAATGCGTAAAATGTAACTAGTTCAGATTGAGAGAGTATAGTGATTCTTATAATGGAATGTGCGTTAGCTTTATCAAAGCAATATCATGGGTAGTACATAAAAAAGGAACTTTGTCAGATAATGCGAGTCATGAACGATTGCAACGAATCACGCAAGAAATTAGCAAAGTTTCCATTGTTTTCGCGATGCGTCACGTAATGCCATAGTGCCTTATGTCGTTGGTTGTAATCGGAATAGGTATATTTACATCACGCCATTATGGCAGGCACGAGGTCTCAGCCTAAGTGCAACTCTCGTCCTGACTGTTATATCGACTATCGCCGCGTTTAACTTACCCTCTATTATGACGGTTGGATCATTTGCAATCGCGGCATGGCTTGCATGTCGACGTAACCGTTTTATTACGGCACAGCGGTGCGCGAAACGATGCGATATACCAAGTGTAGTTAAAGCTTACGATTAGATCTCAGATGGCGTGCTTTCAAGATCAAGGAACAAAGTGAGAACCAAGCGAATTGCCTACAAGAAGATTTCATCCCGTGGAAAATCTCGAGATGGCCGATCAAGCCTCCCAAGTATGCAGCCACAAAATTCTACTTTTACCGCACAATGTTGTCGTTCCTTGCGAGATTCGCATCTCAAAACGCGAGGGGACTCGGAATTTCAGATCTAAATCGGTTTACACATCACAGGAAGAAAGGAGGAAGCAGAAGAAATTGTCTCGTGATGGTATAACTACTTTAAATGTAGAGACTGATTGCAATAATAGAAGATCCACATCCGAGATTTGAAAAGTTGAATGCTGCAATAAATGCAGCAATAGAGATGCTATCACGCGCATTTAGGATAGTAGGAAGCAGACAATAAATTTGATGGAAGGTGAAGAAATCAGCCCTTTCGTGTCTGCGCGAAAAGGTCGTAAATCCAAGGAGCGTTTCAAATAAAACGATTTTGCTGGCTTGGCAAGAGAACTGTAATTTTTCACAGCGCGTGAGCGTCAAGTTCTATCTTCTATTACAAGAGTACAGCGATGCTCGAAGCACCTGACTTCATCCTTGCCTCTTGGATAGAAGACGCAGGAAGGGAAGTTACGCGTCGACTTGGTGTGCAAGTGTGTAGGATGCACGTGTTTGTATTCCATGAATGGGGTCCAATCATTCCCCTGGATCTCAGCGACGAACTGTAAGTGAGCACAGTTGGTGCACAGGCCGGTTGCTCCACTCGCGGCAGTGCGAGCTACCGTTTCAGATTAGCATCTCCTCCACATACTTTCTGTATCATTTTCTCTCTTCTTTTTCATCTGCAGGCTCCCTCTTTCAACCGTTTCCACCCCAGCTTTATGCACCAGTGATTTTATCGCAGATCCGCTGACTTGTCTGCTTTTAAAAGGAGTTGCTTCATGTTTGATGCTCTGGTCAGTCAAGTGGCACAGCTAAATATACTTCTTGAACATCAAAACTAGACACAACAATTTAAGTTGAATGAATGAACGACGCAAATATGGGCCACCAATCACCTTACAAATATCAATAAAGGTATGGAAAACCCAGGAGAAGAGTAAGAGTGTATCCGCAGAGAGATGAGTTGTTCGATAGATTTTCGCTTTATTTCAGAGCTAATGGAGCTAATGGTGTGTGTCCTTTGTATTTTGATTTATTATTTTGATTCTTCGCATCCCTGAAAACAATCTTTGCTGGATACAGGGATTAAAACACTTGATGTCCGTCAACCAACACTCGTCAATTTGACCACATCCATCTGCCACTATCTATTGGTGGGTGGTAGGTTAATTTAACTTTTTCGTGTCTCTGCTCGTATTGTGGCTGTTTTTCGCCAGTGATGGTTTCGTTCGGGTTTAACAGCTCATAATAAATAACACCGACCTGGTCCCACGAAATACACAGCATAACCTTCGCAGCGTGAATATTCGGCCAAGTCGACGACGTGGAAGCATGTTGTTCACAGGCGAAAAGACGACGCTCAACGTCCCTTGGCTTGGCGGGTAACTCCTAATGCTGAAGCAAGCTCTTCTTGCGTTTGGCACGGATGGCACGTTGTTTCAGTTAGAGCAGCATCTCTGTAAACTTTTTGGTGCTCCCACAAAATCAGGCATTTTCACACAATCAAAAGTACCATATGTGACGTCAAAACAAAATCACTAATGTGTGAAAACGGTTTGTTTACCATATGTCTAAGCTTGGTTCATGACGTTCTGAATGTGTCAAAATCGACCAGCACTTGCTGCTGAAGCCATCTGTTGACAAACAAGCGGCGGTTACACTGTTTATCATTCAAAGAGAAAATGTGTAATGGATGTTCAGTAACCTTCCATAGATCAAAACTATTACAAAGCTTGTGATATGTCTAATGTCTCGATGATCTAGTTTTACAAGTTGAAATTACAAGTCGATCACAATCTAGAACTGTTGAAGGAGCAGAGCTCGTTAGGGCTCCAGATGGGAGGACGACATCAGAGATGAACAGAGTTTGTCCCCCCCCCCCCAGGAACAGGTTCATTTCGACACGACATTTCGAAATATGTTCAACTACTCTTATGTAGGTGTGACCTGGGTCGATATCCGCGTTTGTATGTGCGATACGATAATGCACTTATCTGAACAGGCGGGGACGTACCAGGCGAGCGTAACAAGCGCATTCAATGCCACCTTGATTGGACCCTCGGATACGACGATACGTCGAAGCCGGCGTCATCCCATAGCTGTCAGTGATCGCCAAACTATTCGATTACCTCCGCCTCATCAAATTTCATCATCCCTCAAAGATACCCACTTCAATAATATCAAAAAGAACTTTAGCTTCTCCAAATGTTACTTCAGCGAGGAAAAATCACTTTCAGAATAATCTTTGGAAATAAATCTTTGGAAAATACTTTTTCTACCTAACTCATAATTGTGCGTATGTGCGCTACATGTCATATTGTGTTACGTCTACTATTAATTAGAGACGTGCCCCATTTATGGCAAAGCAGTGGCTGCAGATCTTGCTATAAAAGGAACTGCACAGCTTCAAGACAAGTTTGCTTCCTCTGCGTTTAACCTTTCTCGAAGCAAGGAGTAATTTCTCACCCCTGGTTACGGTTAACGATGCTGTTTCGCTTTAGATCGTCGCCTTTGATAACGACATAAAACTAATTATTATTACATTACATCGAGTTGATAATATTAATTAGACTCCGTAGCTTGAATGCTTCCAATCACTTTGATAATGTCATAAGCAATCATTTCTCAATATGTACGTCAGTATTTAATAAAAGAAAAATTCCAATTAAAGTCTCGATTTTGATTCGGTAATCAACTGATTTTGAATTAATTATTCATTCCAGTGGGATTGCTCGCGGCTCTTTCATCATCCGAAACATATTAAACAGTATAGAAGGACAACAGTGGACCTTCGAAACTCATTAACTCTGGTCATTGTGATGCTCCCTGGACATCATTAACATAATTCCGAGTTTCAGAACTGCGAGTTTATAATATAAATAGAGAATATACCATGACGTTGAAAGCTCATTGCGGTAAAAACAAAAATTACTCCCCGACCTCACATTACTAACGGAGAGTCAACGAGGTCGGTGGAGACCAAAGTGGAGACTCGTTCCAGTCTCAGTGCACTTTCGTCCGTTTTTTAAAATCATAAATTAATTGGAACTGAGACGCAGGTCAGCCGCACCTTTTGTATATTCATTGTTGGTTTAACTACTTCGCAAACTCGTTTTCCAGGTCGCTCACAACAGCCCCCGCACTTTTCTCTTGCAGTGGCATAATTATCTTTTTGACCAACACCCATTGTCTTTACCAAATTACTTAATTATTCCTATTTTCTTTCTTAGAACTTTCCTCATGGAAATTCAGAGAGTTGTTAACTCTGTAGTGGCCTCAGTAGTGGTCTCAGTAGTTAACTCTCTGGAGCTCTTGTGGTGGACCACAATGAAACATTCTCTGCTTTATCGAGTTCCGCTGACTCAGATACAGGTTTGTGCTCAGAGTGCGTGTACGTTGAGAATTACGCTTTGCAGAAGCTGACCGGTGTCTTATTACTCGATCGCGTCATTATTTACTAGACTGCAAAGCAGGAGGAAGGAGAAATGTTGCAGGGATCTCAGAGTGTCGCGTCGACCGGTTGGTCGTTAATTCATTGAGCTGAAGTGATAAGAGCGGATCCGAAGATTAATGAACCCGATTTTCTTGGCGTTTCAGAGTATGTCTCGTATATTTAAAGTCCGCTATACCGACGCGGCGGCGAATGTCGCGCCTCGCTACCGAGACCCCGGGGCGGGTAACTCGAAAAATTTGCATAATCAAACGAGGGACTGATTTTTCCGCGTGAAAATAACACCAAGATTATATCTCTCCTACCTTTCTACCCTTTCAGCTCCACATCTTTACTACTCTCAACGTTTATCTCTCTTCCAAGAAGCTAATTGCCTTTGTCAGTATTCTGCACATTAATTATAGCAAATAATTCACGTTGAGGTGCACGTTAGGGAGAACCTCGCGTTATTCCTTTTTTGAATTTGCTCCTCCTTGATTTTCTTTATAATTAAATTATTATACAAAAGTAAGTTTATAAGTTAGCTCTATTTTTATTGAGAATTGTAGAAATTTCCCCAGTTTTGCTCGAGATTCTAAGAGATTTCCAGTGACTTTAGGGAACTTCAAGGGATTTCAATGGATTTCAAACGAACTCAAAGAGAGTTTAAGGAATTTCATCTCTATAAACTTGAATCAGTGAAAAATCTACTGGAAAATTACTGAAAATTTCAGTGACTTTTCACTGGTTCTCAGTGGATTTAGGTTAAATTATAAATCTTAAAAAGCGAGTCACTGTAAATCAGTGAACTTTTACAGATTAAATTTTACAAGGAAAAGATTACAAGACGTTTTAAATGATTTGAAGAAATTTAAAAGCTTTGGAACAGATTCCAAGGGAATTGAAAAATGTTGAAAGATTTTAAAGAGTTTAAACGGATTTTATGGAATTTTTAAGAATTTTTAATCATTATTATTATAAAATTAAATTAATATAATAATGAATTTAGAATTTAGAATTTAAGAAATTACTAGGGATCCTAGCTATGGAAATTTAGTCATTTTTAAGGATTTTAACAGAATTGAGAAAATTTCAAGAGATTAACAAAATTTTTAGTTATTTCAAGTCTTTTGAAAAATTCAGATTAAAAAATATATTTAAAAATGTGAAAAAATTAAAGAAGTTCGAAAACGTTTCTAAATATCCTAATAAACCTCAAACCAAATTTATTTGGTTCAGAAAATGTAGGATATATATA
>JAUESI010000016.1:149868-162843 GCA_032275145.1 Synergus laeviventris | reverse complement strand
CTAAGGGATGATATGGGGTGAGTTTCAAATGAGCTGGGGAAATGAAAGTTTTTTGGGAGCCTTTTACCATGTAAAAGACTTATTATCAGCAATAACATTTTAACCCAACGAATTAGAGCATTTTTGGTGAATTGGTGAAACTTTGATGGGATATTTATTGGGTTGTGTAGAACTACTTTTCACCAGAAAATTTTGGATCTTGTATGTTGTAGAAAAGGTTTTATTTCTTTTTGTTTATCATAAAAGTTGCAAACTTCATTCTAACGTAATGCTGAAATTGATCTATTTCCGAGAACCATCCTGAAACATTTTTTGAAATGTTCCAAACCTCCATTGAAATATTCCAAAAATATTCATGGAAAGTTTTGTGATACACGGAGACCTAATAGTGAAACAAATCACGTGCTAAAAAGCGAGAAAAAACATTATGAAAATAAACAGAAGAGCAGAACATGAATGCAAATCATGTACATATACACTGACTATTCGATTCGTCACCCTTGGCGAGGTGTCCGGACGGTTTATCGAATTCATTGTCACGTCGTATATCGACTCTTTCAGTTTCCAGTGGTCCACGTGGTCCTTTCTTTAGGGCGAAACGTCTCTCCGATAAACGAATTGTTCATGGGGACGCTGTTCGCCACTGTAGACGAAAATACTAAAATAGTCGATACGCGTGAGTCGCATGGGAAAAGGCTGAATCCACCATCAACCTCCCTCGGGAATCCCTCGCGAAAGCGAAACAACATTGACGCGAGAAAGACGCGTGTTTTGCAAGAAGGCGCGGAAGGACGCTGAATTACTTATACTCTCTTCATCTCCTCCCCCTTTTCCTCCCTCAAAATTCAGCAGTACGGCGTTAAGGACAAGTATGTATTGCGAATGAGTCCCTTTCATCTTAAGCTTCGTCGAATGCAAATTGCCCTTGTCGTAAAACGCCACCATATAGTCGAGACGGGATACGTTGACGATGATAGACGCAGACGACGTATTCGCCGAAGAAAAAAAGGATAAAAAATAAAATAAAATATAAAAAAAACATAGCAATTTCCTCCTCGTCTTCGCCTACTCGTCTCTACATTGCGATAGTGCAAAAACATCGATTGTCGATAAAAGAAATATTCATTGTTCCTATACCCTCACTATTTTTCATCCCTTATTCACATTTTCCATTTTCCTCCCTTTACGACGAGGCTTCGATTATTCTGCGGCGTATGATTTGCTATCTGATTCCAATAGAAAATTGTAGCTCATATTTACATTCCTCTGAATTTTTATATGTTTTTATATTGCCCATATTCATGCGTCGTGGAACATTTTAATTTAAAATTCTCATTACATGAATCTGTTGGATGTTTTAATTAAGGGAGAATATGTATATATATATGAGCCCCCCTACGCGTTTCGCGCGTCTACCCCCATTTAACATTCTCGTGAATTTTTTGATTTCAATATTATAAATACTTAATAATTTATTACTTTTAATATATAATACAAAAATAACAAAAATTTGATTGTTTGATGTCGAATAAAATGAAGGAGAAATTTAAAAAATTTAATTTTAAGAGTAAATTATTCTTAAATATTCATTTGAAAATTGACTTTATATCTATTTTAAATACAGAAAATAAAGGATTTTTAAGAGATTAATTCATTACTTAAAATACAACTCATACAAATGCAAATCAATATTCAGGCAGTATCACAAATGGAGAGCACAAATTAATTAATAACACTTTAAATGAAACACCAAAGTTTAAATTACTTGAAATAATTTGGGCAATCTTCATATGTTTTAAATCTTTGTAAAATTTCTTGAAGTCTCTTGAAATTCTCTGAAACTCCTTAAAATCACTCGAAATCGATTCAAATCATTGATATCTTTGAAATCTTGTAAGATTTCTTAAAATTCTTTTAAATTCCCTAGAATCATTTCAAATTTGTTGAAATTAATAAAGGCGTATCTCACGTGTTCGAAGGGGCGTCACGAAAGGCGAATGTCACACTCGGGATCAAGAAAGACGTATGTCACGCAGGGGTCAAGAAGGGGGTATATCACATGGGGTGGATTCTCGACGCAGCGGCGGCGACGAGATATTTTTATAATATATGTTATATAAAAAAAAAATGTAGGAAAAATTTGTGTAAACTTATTCTGTGAAACTAGCAAAGATTTATTGTCAGGAAACATCCTTTCATTTATTAAAGTTGAATATTGGTGTTTGAACCAATAAAATACCTGAGAATATAGGAAGATAGATGGTTGATAGGATGATAGAGGCTAACGATTCCACTGGAGGTCGCGGCAGATGGCTTCTGCATCACAAACCCTTCAACGGCAACTATCGCGTGACTATACAATGATCGATGCTTTGGCCGAGTTAAATAATTCAAGAGATTTCTGTTGTTCAGACTTGTGGATATCCCTTTCTTGCTCCCACCTGACCCTGACGTACGATAATACTTCCATTTTCCTATAGAGAAATTTTTAAACGAAGAAATGATCAAGCGAGTAAAAGGAATTGACGGATTATTAAAAAATATACTTTTTATTGATGGTAAGCTTGCTATATGTTTGGTAAAACAAGCACGTTTCAAAAACCCCTGTTCTTGATATCATAATTCAATTTTCTGGCCAAGGGTGAAGTTCGCGTGCAATCGAATTTATCGTGGTCAATGATCGCGCCTTTTGCCACATTTTTAACAATGCCGCTGACCATGTTTGGTGAAAACTCGAACTTTATAGAAACTTCCTTTTTATAAAGGCGCAGGACTTACTTTCGTTGGAACTTTATTGACAAACGATAAAATCTAGTTGGAAGGTCCCCGCCTATAAATTTCGAAGCACTTCCGCTCGACGAATCGTTCGACAAACCGCTCGGTATATAAATCACTTCCACCCGGTAGAAGCTTTACCACCGATCCGTAATATTTCCATTCTTGAATTAAAGAAACTGCACCGATGAACCCACGTGGAATTCACCCGGTGCAATCTCGCCAAATGCGAATTTATCATTCTTTGCGGGTTTCCTATAGTTTTTAGAATTTTGTTAGCTTCGAAACCTTTAAACTTCGACTGTATCGATATTGTAACTCTTGTTGTTGCGCAAAATCATAATGGCACATAAAATATATGGAAAACTCATATTAAATTCAGAAGGATTATGGTATTATCTAGTTTATCCCTAAATTCATACATGTTTTAAGAATCGTTGATATTCCAAAGAACATTATTCGATAATTAGAGTGGACGTTCAAAAGTGGAAGCTTTAATAGATGTGAAGAATAAAGCTTGTTTACCGACATTTAAATATTAATTTGACATCAGAACTTCCGACGAGGAAGAGTGGAAATGCTTAACTCTTTATACGAGACGTCGCGAGGCGTGGACGCGATATTACAGCGCCTCGAGCCAACGGCTTGACTAACGACGTCGCGTCGTCCTCTTAAAAGGCCGAGATATAAATATGCAGGACGAAGAACCGGTAATTAATGCAATCAGCGGGTTTACTTTCATACTTTGGAGTTTTCACCGCAAACCATAGCTACTCGAACAATTTAAGTTATTTATACGCAATGGCCGTCCCGGAACATATTTGCCTTCAAATAGACGCTTGTTAATTTATGGTGAAATGCCACAGGTCACACCATTCTATGTAGACTCCCGCATGTTGTTGGATTATTCAACAGGACACACCGACCAATGGTGCCGAACAATTGCGGGAGTGATCCGATCCGAAACATCGCGGATTAGTTTCAACAATATCAAATTCAAATGCAGGCCACGCGCATATCCGAACACTTTGTCAATTCGGTGATTATTAACCAGGAGAACCTTTTTTTACAATAACAAGACCGAACTTTATTATATATTAAATCTTTTTGGAATAAGATTATATTAACTTACGGTAAATTATTCATTTACGCATAAAACTCTATGAATAAATTCTATGGTTGTGACCACCATAGAAATAGTAAAATATGGTACAACTACTCATTTGTGGTTGCCAGAACCAGGATCGTGGTTCTGTCAATAGTTGCCACAACTATTTCATAATAATTGCCACAACCACGTATTGTTCTGTCAATCAAAATCCTGGTTGTGGCAACCACAAATAATGAGTAGTTGTACCATATTTTACTATTTCTATGGTTGTTACAACCTTGAGAGTTTTTTCAGTGATGTATATATGTATCGAATTGTAAAAAATACTGATATAATATATGATATAAATTTTTCTTTTATTTCAGTTTTTTTTTTTTAACATCTGGTTACGTGATATGGATTTAAAAAATGTAACCAATTTTCCAAAAATAATATATATTTTTTTTATAAGGCAAAACATGTGTAGTAGTTATATAGATCGCACTTAAAATCTTTTATTAAAATTAAAAAATAAGGCTTCCAAAAAAACTTTTATCCATCTAGTTCATTTGGAACTCACCCCATATATATCATTCCTTAGACCTAAAAAATCTACCAAAAATTCCCTACTTCGTGGGATCAAAATTTTATTATCGATAATAAGTCTTCTCATTCGCAAAAGATATCTCAAAAAGTTCTATTCCACCAGCTCATTTGTAACTCACCCCATATCATCCCTTGGATCCAAAAAGTCAACCAAAAATTCCCTAATTCGTAGGGTACAAATTTTATTATCGATAATTAGTCTTCTCACTGCCAAAAAAGATATCCTAAAAAGTTTCATTCTTCCAGCTCATTTGGAACTCACCCTATATCATCCCTTAGACCTAAAAAATTCCCCAAAAATTCCCTACTTCATAGGGTTAAAATTGTATTGTTTATAACAGGAATTTTCAATGCTAAAAGACATTCCAAAAAGTTTAATCTCTATAACTTATTTAGAATTCAACCCATATCATCCCTTAGACCTAAAAAACTCACCCAAAATTCCCTAATTCGTAATGTCAAAATTTTATTGCTGATAATAGGTCTGCTCAATATTAAAATACTCGCCATAAACTTTCATCCTTCCAGCTCACTTGGAACTCATCCCCATTTCAACCCTTAAACCAAAAATTTTTTTGACGAATATGAGGTAAATTCCAAATCCACAAGATATTGAAACTTTGGCGAGTCATTTATTGGATTGTATAGAACTACTTTCTAACAGAAAATTTTGGATATCATATATGTTGTAGAAAATTAATAAATTTTTTTCGTCCACCGTAAACGTTGCAAACTTTAGTTTCTTTTTCGGAGATAATTTAATTACGTCTCACCACAGATGCAGTTTAAATAATGTCCATGATGATTTTTGCAGCAATATAATAGTTAATGCGAGCCGTTAATGTCAAAGCTGGAATTTAGCAAAGAGGAACGTGGAACGTCGTGAGAAAGACATTTTAAACATGGTGTGCACATTTGGCCTTTTATTCGAATGCAAGAACATCACTGTCAGTTCCGCAATGTTCCCGAGAGGTAATTACGAATCAAGAATCTCGAGCTTGTGCGTCCAGCAAGAAGAAAACGTAGGCGAATCGAGTAGGCGTGGGTGTAGGCGCGTATGCCGGCATAAATACATTAGGTCTTCTATCCCAGTTAATAAGAAGAAACGCGCGTATCTCCCCTGCGCGCTCATTGAAACGCGTTATTATACAATTACAAGATTCAGAACACGTAGGTATTGAAATTAAAGTCGATACGTGCTGCGACTCCAGTCCAACTGGAATTAAATTCGCAATAAAATCATATACAAACTAATTAGGCCGAGATAAGCAAAAACCAGATTCTTCTTCGAGGAAGATTGTTAGATCCTCATAAAACCACATGCACAAACCTGTATTCAAATTATACTCGCTCAATTTCAAAGACAATTATCTAAGACAATTCGCGTTACGAATCTTTTAGTTATTATGTTTGCAACTGATAATTGCGTTTGGTCATTTCTGGATAGTAGTACATATATTTGCAACCTTAGAAGGTTCAATATTCTCTTCATGGCCTGTACGATGACTTGATCCATTCATTACGATGACAAATATCCGTGAAATCGTTAAAATGAAGTTGCTTTAGCCTTACTTCATCGATAATAAAGCGATGTTCCACTTATGGAACTCGACTTCGAATGGGTTAATAGATATAGTCACTTTTTATAGGATTACTGACAGAAGTGATTCATTATTGGAAGCAGATCTATTCGCGACAATTTATATGATTGAACTGGAGCACATATGTCTCGTAAATAGTTTTTAATCTTCTCTTTATATATAAATATAACTCTTATAATTTATGTTTCTTATAATTCATGCTTCCAAACATGAAAACATCGGAGCAATCACTGATCTACAGTACACAAAAGATTGCTATCAGAATTATAAAACAGGTACATGCACTTATAATTCAGGAAAAAAATATAGCATTAATGAAACCACTTTCGGTAAATGAAACCATTAAACATGAAAGCTTTTATGTGCCCAGAGTGAATGTTCCGATGTTTAATAATTTCGTTTGTAAGAACTAATTTTCATAATGTTTGGCATGCATCAACCCAACGGCAGCACCAGTGAATTTTATAACGGTATCAGCAGTAGTTGGGGAATCATTCGTACGCATTGCACAAACCGTGTTCAGTAATATGTATATTTAAAATACATTTCATGTAACATGCTTAACCCAAATTGTGTTATATCAGCTCACAATTGCACATCAACAATCCACCAGCTGAGCATATTCACGGTTGAGCATGCACGGAAATAAATGATCCCTCTGTGAAAATGAATGGGCTCTGTAACGTTGGTTAAATATCGTTTGGAAGATTCTTCTGGTGCGAGACAAACTGTTCAATATTCATTAAAGCTTTCAAACAAGTGACATTCATCAATTTTCCTTTCAGAAATAGTGGGTCATAAACTTTTAAACTTTGCCATTAGCGTAATTATGTCGCTATCCCTAAAAATAGAAATTATCTATAGTCAATTGAACATAAATGTCGAGCTATTGAGAGGAAGTAAAAGCTAATTTGAAACCTCTCTGTAGTTCTTAATAATTCAGATGTCCTTTTCATCCATTAGTCAACTATGTCGGTTCAAATCAAAAATTACTCAGTCTAAACCTGTAATTACTGTAATTAGACCGAGGCTTTCCCTGTAGCAGAAATACGATAATGCCAGTGGGAACTTTTAAAGAATCCTACGAGAATTCTCTGACCGTAAGACTGGTTCACCGTCGTGTCGCTTCGAGAATTATGTCTCCAGCGACGACGTGTAATTTAGACCCTTTCTCAGTCTGCGAACCGCTGCGCTGCGAGAGTCTCGCGGACTTAAAAGTTAAAACATCGGTGGTTCACTGGATTTAAAGCGTAGGTAGAAATACAGCATGCCACTATAAAGAAGTCTAAACAGTCGCTGTAACAACAAACCGTACATGGAGTAAAAAGCCTATACAATTCTTTTTTATCTAGGATCAAATCGCGAACAAAAATGTTTAAAAGCTTTTAAATTGAGTAGGGAAATCATGTTTGCCGTGATATGAAGTTTTGTACTTTAGATCGATATTTCACATGGTCAAATATTCCGATGGAGACAAAATTGAATCAGGAGGTGGTGGATGCTTGGCAGAAATTCCGAAGCGAATATTATCGAGTATCGATTCCTACCATAATGGCACGTATAGAATCGCTCCTCGTATATATTGCCAGGATGTAGGGTTACGTATTTTCCTTTACTTATTCATCCAGCATTTACTTACTTAGATCCGAAGAGAGGCCGTTAGAAGAAAACGACCCCTCCGAGATAACTTCAATTTACGATTCCAGTCCTTACGGTACTTAACCCGTTTAAGGCGAGCTATCGGTCGTTCTTAGTCCAAGACAGGTCGTATTTTTTCTCAAATTTTCGAGACTGTGTTCGACATTCATTGCTTCACTTTTTTTCGTTTCTTCGAGCAATGCCGTTTTTCAATTACTTGCAGTTTAAATATACAAAAAAATATTTTTAATTCTTAGAGGATTTTGGACCTAAAAGACAACTTCAACACTTTCAGGTATACCTGATTAGGCTGAAGTATCAGACGTCTAATCTGCCGAAAACTAAATTGTTATTGTTTTATTTTAACTGATAAATATGTTTGGAAAGCGTCCAAAAACAAGCAAATATCATATTTCATACAGTTATAACAATGTTTATTCGAAAATGGACCGTCTAGTGTAAAAATGCGAGTTTTCGCTTAGTAATTGTCAATTTGGCAGTGTTTGAGAAACACAATTGAAATAAAACAAAATTAGTTTCTAACACCCTCTTATTATTTTGGAGGAAAATAATAATTCTGAAATCTTGTTTTTTTCCAAATATATTTATCAGTTATAATAAAAAAAAAATTTTAATTTCATTTTCGTCAGATTAGATGTCTGATACTTCAGTCCAATTCCCAAACTCATAATTTTCTGTTGGTCATATCGTCCGACTGCTGCACCGTCCTGTTTAAAATGCCGGATAGAAAGGGGATATAAGAGAACCGGATACTAATATTAAAATTCTACCTAGTCCTATCCGAAATCTACCCATGTTTTGTGTCCGCTTTATAATCGATCTTATCCTCAATTTCGAGTAATATTAGACTTTATTCTTATCCGATTATATCCGAAGTTTATCCGAAAGGATAAACGGATATAATTGGTTAAGTTTTTGATAAATATCGCGCGGATAAGTTTTTGACAGACACTTTATACAGTTTTATTCGATATTTAATTTTGAATTCAAAACCCAGTCGGTTTAACCTGCTCTCGATCCGAAAATAAATAAACAAAATCCTGGTGACAGTTTCGGATTGAAATTCATTCCGAACAAATCCGAAATTTTTCGAATTATTCTGGAGTTTGTATCCGAACCAAACATTTTCATTCTAATCTAATCCAAAGGAAGTTTTGAACTCGAATGTATCTGGACATTTCGAATCAATCCGAATGATTCCGAAAATTTAGGATAAAGTCAGATTCATTCGGTTTGACTTGATTTATTCGGAATTGAAAGTTCGAATTGATTTTGATTAATTCGGATTGGCCGGATTCATTCGAATTAAAAGTTCGGATTGATTTTAGATGGGCGTTTCGAATAAGACCGGATAGAAATCACTGCTATTCTATTATTATCGTAGGATAGAGTTCGGATAGAAGACGGATATAAAGTGCAACAATTCACTTTTGGATATACATCGGATCGAATTAAGGATAGGTTTCGATAAGACGGCAAAAGTTTTAGATTGTTTATTTCGAAATTTTCTGAATCAAAGAGTCTCATTTCACTATAATCCGAAGGAAGTTTTCAATCCGTATCAATCCGCGACCCATTCAAAATCAATCCGACGTTGTAATTCTAATGCATCCGGTCAATCCGAATTAATAATAATCAATCAGATTGATTTTGAATGTATCCGGATTGATTCGAATGCAAAACTTCCTTCGGATTAGATCAGAATGAAACTGTTTGGTTCGGATACAAACTCTAGAATAATTCGAATAATTTCGGATATGTTCGGAATGAATGAAAATCCGAAACTTTCGCCAGGGTTTACTATAAATTGATTGACAAGGTATTTAAAAAACCTATCCGATATAATATAATAATTTTTGGTTTCAGAGTATATCTGTTATATGTCATTGCTAATGTTCTCAATTTTAATGAATAATAAATAATAAATATAAAATTATTTTTAATGCAAATAGTGTAAAGTATATTCGGTTTCGAGTTTCCTGCTTCATTAGGAAAAATTACCGAAAATGTGTTAACAGTGTAGTTTGTTGCAGGCGAGTGATATTCACACATAAAACTGGGTCTAGTCCCTTCTAATCTTTTCTTGAGCTCTTCGTGAACCTTTTGGTACCCAGACACGCGCGACACTGATTGCAATAAATTGCAATCTCGCCTTCTCGCGTGCTTCTCTTGCTGAGATACTCGCGTATCTGTCGCCTTGGTAGGCTTAGTCTTATCGCCCAACATTTCAGCTCCTGTATTCGAATCTGGTATCTCGTCAACCAGCGTCAAAGAAAAAAGGCACTGAGAGAAAACAAGACTTAAGAGAAATATCAAATGAAGCAAATGAGCTCATAGACGATAAAAAAAGTAAATACAAGCATAAAAGTCAGAGAGGAAAAATTACTACTGATTACTTTATTGATGAATGTAATAAATTCTGCAGTTTGGTCCAAATATAGAAAAACTGTCTCAGTATTAGTTATAACAGACACCTATACTAATATATTTATTTATACACGCATCTCTGATTCTATAAAAAATACATTTTTTATACGATTGAGTCATCGGTCATTTGAAAATGCGCAAGTTACATCCATGCCGAATAATTTCGCTCGAGCGAGCAAATATTGACACGAGTATTCCGTTCAGTTGGATTCAAATTCAGGAAACGAACGTGCATCAATCAAACGACTTTCGTCCATTCTTCTCTGCGAATGGTAGTTTTTTTTATTTGGGAAATAGGGTGCACCTGTGTTCCGTTTCATGTTACAATTTTTCGAGAGAGCATCACACACTAGAGCGCCAAAAGAGGACATTGTATAAAGTTTGCATGAATCCAGCAAAGTATGAAGTGTAAGACGTAATCTAAAAACCAAGCAAAATCTGACCTGAATCCATGCTGGAAAAATTTAAAAGCTCTCACGATTGAAAGCCCTGTACGATTTCAATGCACAAGGGAAATCAAATTGCCAGCATCCAACCGCCTTAGGTAGAAAATTTCAACCTAATTCTAAACTACTTATCTGGAAATCTTAAAGTGAATCGGACTTGCATATATACGCGCAACGATCTGCACTTCTCTAGATGGATGTGACGTGTTATCCTAAGTGCTGGTATCGATTCGCGCACGGACCTTTAGGTATTCTATCGTCTGCCCTTCCAAGAAATTTGCGTGCGACATTACTATTACTGTATATATAGATAATATGTATATATATATATATATATGTGTGTGTGTGTGTTTGTGTGTGTGAGAAGGTACTACAATCGTTAACTAACACAAATGAATCGGTATCGACGATCGTGTATACAAAGATGTCCTGTCGGGAACGGCACGTATGTGCGCACTCGGCTCTGTACAATCGTCCATCACGTGGTTTGTACAAACACAAGCGAGCATTCTCGACCATATGTCGCTCGGACGCGAATCTAATCGCATTACGATCGAACCATGTCGCCATCGGATTCGCAACGGAACCGCCACATCTTTCAAGACTTTCAAACGATAAAAAGTTCGAAACAATGCCCAAGACAATGATGCTATTCTCCATCCAATCCTACAAAAATACACTTTTTGTATTAAGACTTGCAGAAACTTACCCAGGGTGACCACAAGATTCAATTGTTCAATTTTCCTGACATTTACCTGATTTTTAGATAAATTTCCCTGATAGAAAATTATTAAAAATGAAAATAAATTTTCAATAACAGTGCTGATCCATTTTTCAAAAATTTCGCGTAATATCACTTTAAATCTTTTGAAACTCCAGAAAATTTTTTGAAATCTCCTAAGATTGTATAGAATTTAAAAAAAAATATAAATATCTCTTCAAATTCCTGAAAATCTCACAAACCTCCTAGAAACAACTTGATATTTTCTAAAATTCCATGGGGAACTTTAAAATTCCTAAAAATACGTCAAAATCCCTTAAAATAATTGGAAAATTTTCTGATAACTGTTAAAATTCCTTATATAATACGTAAAAATCTTTAAAAATTTTTGAATACTCTGTAAAATTCCTTAAAATTCTTCAAAACATTTTAAAAATCATAAGAACCTGTCGAAATTCTTTAAAATTCAATAAGGAACTTTAAAATCCTTTAAAAATATTCCTAGAAACACCTCTTAAGATTCCTTTAAATTTGCTAAAATTTCACGAAATTCGTTGTCGAAAACCTAATTGGTTGACTTTTTTTAGAATTTCAAATTATCTTCAGGTTATTTTCGATGTCAAAAATATTGCTGTCAGAAAGGTTATTTAAATATAGAGAATACGAAGCTTACGTTTATTGGAATTTTAGAAATAGTAAAGAATTTCACGGAATTTCAAGGGTTTTTATGAAACTTATTGTGATTTTGAAAAGTTTTAAGGGATTTTACCAATTGTTGCGATTTTATGGAACCTGAAAAAGTTTACGAAATATCCTTGGATTTCCAGGTATTATAAGCAATTTTATAAGATTTCATGGAATTTTCAATAATGATAGGAAATTTAAAAGACAGTGAAGGTTTCAAAGGATTTAAAGTAGTTTTATAAGGAATATAACGATATTTTGTGGAATCAGAGTTTTATACACTTTATGTGACTAAAGAATTTAGAACTCTCGCCATCTTAATTAATTAATTTTTTCTAGTTAATAGTAGTTTCTCACTATGTAAATCAAATGGTGCCAAACTAAATTAATTCATATTTTAGGTGATTTTAAGAAATTTTAAGAGATTTTTAAAATACTGATTATTTGAGGTGTTTTGGGAAGGATTACAAAAATTTGATTAAAAACATAAAATAAAATTCTCTGTGAAGTTGTATCAACTTTTGTCCTGATTCATAGAGGAACCATTAAGTTTAGATGATAATTTTATTTTTAATTGAAATATTATTTGATAAGTTTTATTAAACCAATCTATGTACTTTTTAAAATAAATCCTCCATGATTCAAACTAGAAAAATAATTTTTTTTTTGTGGAAATTGTGTCATATTATACAATGTATTAAATTATTCTATATTTTGATTTTAATGAGATTTCACAAGATTTCAAGATTATTAAAGGATTTTTAGAGATTTGTAGTGATTTTACGGAATTTCTAGGATTAAAAAAAAACTTGTAAGGAGTTAAAAAAATGTCAATTAGGGATTTTAAGAGATTTTAAAAAGGGTTCCAAAAGTTACCAATGAATTTTGCAGAGATTTCTATAGATTTCACAAAATTTCAAGATTTTTATAAATGATTTAAAGGAATTTCAAGGGATTTTAAGATTT
>JAUESI010000016.1:138020-149768 GCA_032275145.1 Synergus laeviventris | reverse complement strand
TTCAGAGCGCATGTTGATTATTTTAAATGGTAAAATCAGCCATTTTGTTTTGCGTGTAGACTGTAGAGTCATTTAGTTAGAGTAATCCTGAATAAAAAATTATCCTTCGAATAGTCTCAGCTTTAATGTCTAAGTGGATGGAATTTCGTGATGTTTAAATTATGCTCTGTAAATTCTGCTCGATGAATAGAGATCGGCCAACATTTACCTTGCGAAATTAGCGTTTCCGCGTATACTGCCTGTACGCCTTAGTATCATGATAATGGATTTGAAATTCCTGAGAGACAGGCTCGTTACTCAGGACAGAAATATCGTCGCCCGCGTTTCGGTCGAGCTACGTTCGTAATATTCGCGCGGGTATATCATAATAATATAATGTAGGCACCTATAAATGCAGTAGCGGGTAAATGTAGTAGCTGGTGCACGGACCGTCGATCCTCGAGGGCAATCGCGGGTAGAAAGTATAAAATTACACGGCCTCTTGCCTCCGTTACAAACGAGTTGTTGTCGGTCTTTACAGTCGCTGCCTTCTGGGGCCTTCTCGGTCCCCGTCTTCCTCGATGACAGTGAAATCACCACGAATAATGCTACAGATATTTCCTTCCTTCAAATCAACCTCTTCGAACCATTATCAAAAATCCCATCAAATATCTCAATCCATCTCAAAGTGAAAGGTTAAAGGTGTGATTATCTTCTGTCCAGATGCTGAGGACATATCTTCTTATCTTTCCAAGAAGAGGAATGAAATTCAACGACTTGGGAAGAGGGTGAAAAGTTGAGACTGTTCAGAGCGCTTTTCTTAGCACCAAGGATAGGGACTCTTCCCTGGTCTCCTATCTCCTAGATGTCCGGTTAGCTGCTAGGAAGGTGGAAGACGAACATGACAAGAACTCACGAGGAGTGGGAGGAGGGTTGAGATGTGTGGTGGGTAGGGTAGAAAAAGCAAAAAGAGAAGAAGAAAAAAAAGAAGAAGGTCGTGAAGAGGCAAAAAGCCACGGGAAGACGTGGGTGGTTTCTTTGCCGTATATGGTGACGAGGGGTCATTTCGTCTCCGGCTTGCGTGACCGACCAAGCTTGTATCGGCGTCCAGCTTTAGAAGTAATTCGAGTTCCTTCGACGCTGGAATCGAGCTCGCTTCACTGCAGCCTCGATTTATCGGCTCGATAAACGCGTCCAACTTGAATGTCCTCACATACGTCGCTCAAGTATTTTCCATTTCCCTTTTTCGTCGTCTTCAACCTTAAACCACAGCGGAAAAGGACAAGCTAGAAGCTCCAAGTGCACATCCGAAACTTTTTGAGCCAACTCTATGTGCAGTCGTGTTCGACTACTGCGAAGATATAAATTTAAGGAGGGAGGCGTCACGTCCACAGAACGTCATTGTTTCAGAACATTTTATTTCTAAGTGAATACTGAATAATGATATGTATGATGAAACTCACGCTTTACGAGGACTTTTAGAAAACCAGGAATATTGCAAAAGATGCTTACCTGAAACAAATAAAATAATTTCAATTAGCAACTATGGAGGTATAAAAATTGTAATGGTAATTAAGAGCGAAACATGTTTCGTTTAAAATGAAATTAACCTGTTGAGTTAATCAACTCGAAAAACGAACAATTTTTCTGCACAAATGTCTGGATAATTAAATTAGCATACATGAATATTAAATACATATATATGTGAGATTTACCAATAAAATCAAAAGCATTAATCTCAAGATATACACTCGCGAGGGTAAAAAGTAATAATATGGATATAAAAGTTTGAGAAGACATAAAAGTAAAGAATGGTATGGATGAAGTACTGAGGTAATTATACCTCTTGTACTAGGAGTTAAGTGAATCTTAAATGCAGAAGCAACCTGATCGGTTGATTACGACTTCTACATTTCACTTAAATCTGAATTAGAGGTGGCGCAATCGGCCCTTAATAAGCCACTTTTATAGTTAAATATGGCCGGACTAGAAATTTATGCTCGAAAGTTACTACCCCAATGGCACAAACCTCCCATAAATGTCTTCCATCCTCTCCAAATGTTTACGGTCGTTTTGTGCTATCGGGGTATATATTTCGGCTGAAAGTATCATAAATTTTGTGAACACCATTTTTTCTGAATAAATATTAACCACAATTTTTTCTTAAGGTGAGAGATGGCGCAATAAAATTTACCTTTCCCACATACCACATAGAACCCGTAAAAATTTCACTTCGGAAAGTTATTGTGCATGTCTCTTTCATGATCCTATGCAAATGTTATTCACTTTTCAAAGTTTTTAAGCCTTTTACGGACCCTGAACATTCTTTGGAAAAACAAGTCCAAAATTTTCAAACATCACTTTTCCCCAAACTGTTATATGTTTAATGAAAAGGTGAAGGTGTCACGTTCGGTCAGTTTAAATGTGTCTACTGAAGTTCCGAAAGAGATTGAAACATATTGAAGAAGCATTTTATAAAATGACATATTTTTGGAATCAAGAATTTTTACTTCAAAAAAGACACAAGAATCGTCGACCGGATTATGCATTAGCATCGAGAAGTCGAGCAAGCAAGAAAGAGGTTTGAGTTGCTAGAGCGTGCCTCGGAAATATTGTGTGCTTCGTGTGTTTTCACAGCAAATATCTTGGGAGCTGTTTTGCGACGGAAAGCGAACATAGAAAGAGAATACAAAGAGATGCGTTTGATTTCCCCCTTTATTTCCTCCTATTTTCGCCATTTTCTCTTCTTCTTTTTTCTCATTTTGTACCATTCGCATCGAAGTCTTGCTGGTATTAAGAAAGAAAGAAAGAATAAGAGTTAGAATTTATACAAGACTTCTGAACTACATATGAAAAAGGTTTGACAAATAATCTTCGAAGAAAGAAAATCAATTTTCTAAATTTAAGCATTACAATAAAGAATGTTAACAAGCTAGAGAGGCGTAACTAAAAATAATGCTCAATCTTCCTCTCTAAAAAATAAAAATAAGCCAAAGGAATAATTTCAAGAGGAGAACAAAGTGTGTTTTAAAACGAAGTGCCTCGACAGATCTCACTTAATTTTCTTGCGTCTGTCGCATCTGACAGGAGAAAAGTTATAGCGATGAAAGAATGCGGGGTCGGCAGATTCGTGTCGGTGATATTATTTTGTCCTGCGTCACTTGTTTACGCGTTTTTTATTCATCGGGGCAATTTTAAATTATTTTTTCAATGGCGATTCGCTCTCTATTGAGAATAGCGGATTGAAACTCAGCGAAAGCTGAAAAGTGAATTGAAGCCTGTTGCCCTTTAGCCTATTTATAGTTCCGATTCAAACAATTTCTGCTCGAACGTTTATTCGTATTATGAAGTCTATAGTGCGTTTGCAAATCGAGAGTATACGCTGTATTGCGGTTATCTAGATCGCCTCTTCGTTAGAATCGTCAATTAACGCGAATCAAATTAAGCTGATTCTCGATTGCAGAAATCGGTTCACGGGCCAAACACTATTGGGTAGCATTTCCGATTTGTGGTTTCTCTAATGAATTGTCTGCTATGTTTTATGGGATAAATTTCGATAAACAAGATTATTGAAAATATGAGAAATCATCAATCTTTTGTGAAATTAAAGTTTGTTTGTGTTCCGAATATGCCTTATTAAAACACTGAAGTTTTCAACGTTTAGGATAAACGAAAAAAAAATGAATAAATACATTTTCTAAAACATAAAAGATCCAAAATTTTCTTGCGGGAAGTAGTTCTATACAATTCCAATAAATGACCCACCAAAGTTTCAAAGGCCCTACGAATTTGGAACTCATCCTACTTCATCTCTCAAAATAAAAAAATTCACCAAAAATTCCCTTATTCGTTTAGTCAAATTTTATTGTCGATAATAAGTCTTCTCATTACCAAAAGATACCCTAGAAAATTTCATTTGTAAAGAATTATTAACAGTAATCAAATTTTGACATCACGAATTAACATAGGGCATTTTTGGTGAATTTAAAAATTTTGAGGGATGAAATAGGGTTAGTTCCGAATTCGCTAGAGGGTTGAAATTTTGGTGGCTTATTTTTTAGGTTGCATAAAATTACTTTCCATGAGCAAATTTTGGATCTTGTATGTTTTAGAAAAAAAAATGTTCATTCTTTTGATCGTAAACGTTGCAAACTTCAGTCTCATTTTGTATTAAGGATTTTTAAAATATATTTTGAAACTTTTTTCAGACTGTGAAATTTATAAAAATCTTTGAAAATCCTTTGATAATTCTTTTCAAGTTTGAAAAGCCCTTGGAATCCCTGAAATCAATAAAAATCTCTTAGCACCCCTTGAAATATTTCAAAAAGTCCTTTAAATTCTTTTTACTCAATAAAATTCATTAAAATCACTATATAAATCTCTTCAAATCCTTTACTAATTATTTAGAACTCGTGAAATCTTTTTAAAATCCTTAAAATTGCTTCAAATCTTTTTCAATCCTTCTCTCTAAAATATAATTAGTGGCAGCTCTCTGATTTTCACAGTAGATTCTTCTCTGATTAAAATCGTGAGAAAAGAGTCGCTGCGAATCAGTGGAACTTGACTGAGAATCAGTGAAATTTCACTGATTTTTCACTGATTCAAGGTGAATTCAGTAAATTCAAGTAAATTCATCAAAATTTAAGATTAATAAATAGTTGAAATAAATTCAAGTGAATTCAAAGAATAATTTAAGAAAATTTTGAACGAATTCAGAAGAATTCTAGACAATTTCATATCTACGATTTTAAAAGATTACTTTTGCAATTAACAAGATTTCATGATATATCGTGAATGATTAAAAATTATTTCAAGGGAATTGTAGGGATTACAAAAGATTTAGAAAGATTCAAAGAAATTTTTGTTTATTTTGAAAAATTTCAAGGTATTTCAAGAGATCTCAAGATTCTAAAATTTTAATGAATTTGAAAAGATTTTGAAGAGACTTTAAATGATTTCAAGAGATTTGAATCCATTTTTAACAAAATTATTTCACGATATTTTTGAAGATTTTAATTCATTTCAGAAAATTTAAAGCACTTTAGAAGAGTTAGAAGAATTTAAAGAGATTTAAAAATAATTAATGAGAGTTTAAGAATTTTGAAGAGATTTTACAGGCGGATTGAAAAGATTTCAAGAAATTTTAAGTGATTTTATGTAGAATTCAAAAGATTTTTAAAAATTGGTGACTTTTTCACTGATTCAATTTTAGAGATTAATTATCCTGAAAAGTCTAGTCAAACCGGAAATGTCCTATAATACAAATGTTAATATTTTTCCATATCATTCAAGTTTATTGAAGAAAGTTGTAAAGGTAAAAAATCCCAAGAAAAGATGAAAAAATTTGAATACGAGACGACAGCTGTGATGACTGAAATTGATTTTTCACCTTAAGAAGTGAATTGTTAACTAAATATTTGGTTTCCAACCAGCAAAATGTATTATAGTTGAATTTCCAACCAAATAAATGAGGACCGGTCTGTAACGACTGTTAAAGATATAGTCAAGTAATGAATTAGTTTGAATCGAATCAGAGTCCATCGAAATCTGCCGAGGTTATCCAACCTTGAAGTTGCTACAAACCGAGGAGCAATTTATCAAAGAAGACTTCCTGAGAGGTAGAATTGTGACATTTACAAGATCGGCGACACGGCAAAGACGACAAACCATGGCGCGTGGTGTAATTCGGACTATCCCCAGCCACACGTCCCATAAATCTAGCAAAATTAATTAGGGTAGGTAAGCCGCAATTTAACGTGAAGACGTGGCGTGGCAACCTCGAGGCGAAGTTGAGCTTTCTCGGCAAAGCTCACTTACTGCAGTATAATATCCCTTATTAGAACACTACGTATAGGAAAGGAATGAGGAGAGAAACTGAGAGTGGAGAGAGAAGAGCGGAGGATCGCGATTTGAGGATCGAGAAGCGTCGACTCGGCCGGGTGGTTTACTTGGCAAGTCAAACATCCTACAGCTTGCAATATCCTGCCAGTATCTTCCCTTATCCTCACTGCTTACTAGGGTGCAAGGTACCCAGCGTTAAGGAAGGATGGGAACCTCAGAGCATCACCATGCCATCATCTGAGCAAAGGGTGGGTGTCTGACCACATCAAATGGACTATGAGGCTTCGGGCTATGCAAAGTATCTCTTGTTCGCCGCATTGCTCGCCTCAAATTCCAAAGCTTTGCTTGCTCACTTGAGAAAGATGAAAGATTCCTCGCTCATGCAACCTCCCATACGATTAATATAACTTCCCTGACAATGAGAGAAAGTATCCGCTCAGTTACCACCGCCATAAATCTATGCAAATTGGCTGAAAACTTGCTGCTATATGTGAGACTGCTTAGGCCAGCCAATTATCCAGTGTTAAATGATTTCCATTAGAGGAAATTAGATACTAAATCATTCCTCATTTGCTGATGTGCATAAATTAGAAGGCAGGCCCCCTGTCATCGACTTTCGTAAAAGGTACTGCATATTTCGAGATGTCTAAATTAAATTAAGAGGGCCTGGTTGTTGCTTTTGGCTTGCTGAGATTTAGTACGAGGACATTTAAATATGTGATAATTCTGAAGTTGTTCAGTTTAATATAGTTTGTCATTTTTCCGATTTTATTCTTCAAATTAATATAGTTTGCTTGTCAGTGAAAATCAAATTTATATTGTAAGATAAATGTCATAATGTGTGACTTGACAGTCGGTTATTAATTCGGGAACGAAATATCGAGTAGTTTAAATATACGATGAATTTTCGATAATTGAATGAATTTTTAAACACAGCACAGGAACTATTTTTTGAAAAATGGAAGATTTACGTGTCTCTGACGTTAAATTATTATTATGGACACCTCACTGGAAGAAAAGAAGAAAGCTTGAAACGCCAAGGGAAGAAATTCCAACAAGAAGGGCGCGTAAAGATATGAGCTTTCACCTTTATAAGACTTCGGACATGCCATTCGTACGAAAAAACCTCGTCTCTTGGATCGAAGAGATTCCAGAAAAATTCCAGACGCTTCTCGTACGTGCAAGATTTTTCGATCAAATTTTTGAAGGTTTTCACTCGTATTTATGATATAACAGCTCTTTTAATTTTTTTATATCCAAACCATCAACCAAAAACACTCTCATTATCAACGCTAATTAGAATTTATTTTCAGTAATAAATTGATTGCCAGTTTTCAGCACAATTTATATTTTTCTTTACTTTCTTGTAATCGAATCGCTTTAATTAAAAGCTTGGAACAAATTATCAGGCGACATGAATATTTAAATACGCCACTATCTCATCATTATCAGTCCGAAAAATGAAGAAGAAGCTTAACAAATCGACGAGGATGAAAAAGCAGCAGCTAATCGAAACGATGGCTTCCTTTAATCTTGTTCCTCTTTCCTTCTAGTGCCCTTAATTAAATTAGTAATGAGCATTTAATGAAATACAGAGAACATTATTAAATCAGAAATAATGTGTAGTATATATCTTCTGAACTTCAAACTAATTTTTAAATTATTTTATTTTCTCGACAAGAGTGAATTATAAACCTCACTTTATTCTTATCTAAGGAAAAATAATGTTCAATATTTACAGGGTTGACAAAAAGTAAAAATGGACAATATTGTGCAAGGGAGAATGCAATTTTCGCTCGATAGTTTGCTCTCAGATTTAATATAGCCTTAATCGATTTTCCTAAGCATTGTAGGGAGAAAGTCGAGAGGAGAAAAAATACATTGTTTGTCTTCTGAAAACTTTGTGGAATATAGATTTCTGGATGGTGTAAGCGGATCTGGTGTAAGTTGGATTTGGATTCTCATCGCGTCGACGATGACGTGTGAAGGGAAGCGGAAGCGGAAGTGGAATGGATTCAGGCATTCGAGATTTAAAACCTTTTATACGATATACACTCGCATGAGCAGCATCCTATCGCGATGGGATTTTATGCGCACGTGCGAATTCCTATTTTCCCAAGTTTGCCGAAACAGATGCAAAAGTTCTGGTTAAAGTTACTAGATGCTTTTGGTTAAAAAATGTCTAGTTTGTTTAACCAAAAATTATGGTTAACATTATTAAAAAAAAAGATTTTATGTTATTTCTTGAAATTTTCCGAAAGATAGCAACTATGATCCGCGCGATTATATAGTTTCTCGTTTTGGCACTCCTTTGATCTTTGGCTAAAAGAACAATTGAACCTAACACACCAAAGGATTTTAAAAAGTTTTAAAGGACTTCAGAGTAAAATAACTCAGAATTAAAAATTTTTCAAATAGGAATATTTCAGGAATCTACATAAGTTTCATAACATTTATTAAAAATCCCTATAACATCCTACAAAATCTAGTGAATTTCCTTTAAATTTCGTAAAATCTCTTGATATTCTTTGATTTTCAGTAAAATTCCACAAAATATCGTTAACATATATTCCTTGAAATTATTTAAAATCCCATCAAATGTCGTTAAATCATTTAAAATTCCTCAAAATCCCACCAAATATGATTAAATCTCTTCAAATTACAAAATATCATAAAATTTCTTTAAATCTCTTAACATTTCTAGAATTTAAATATAATAAAATCTCATGAAATCTCTCAGAAGTTCTTCAAATCCCCAAAGAGCTTATGAAATTCTTTTTAATTCCTTAACATTATTCAAAATTCCATGAAATCTCATAAAATCCCTTAAAATACCTGAAAATCCAAGGACATTTCGTAAAGTCCCTTTAAACTTTTCAGATTCCATAAAACCGCAATAACTGGTGAAATCCCTGAAAATTTCTGAAAATCTTTTGCAGTCTTTTAAAAGTTTGCAACGTCCTTTAAAGTCTTTATGGAAGTCCCTAAAAATAGTTTTAAAATCCCTCGAAATTGACGCGGGGTAATTTCTGCTAGCCTACTTATGGGGATTTTTTTTTAGAAAAACTACAAAATAAATGGAGATTACAAAAAGGGGTGTTTATCATACATATTAGTGACTGTATCCAATACTTTTCTTGAAGCGATTAATTTCAAAATCGCGGCTGTGCAGCGATTTGCGATGACGTCTCCGTTTTTCCAGGCCGGAAACATAATTCGGACGATTTTCAACCGATTCAATCGAAATTTTGAATATATCTTTAAAAATACCATACATTGTTTATATAGCAGTAGTTCATTTGTTATTAATGATTTTCTGTTGATTTTTTGAGCAAATATTTCACTTTTCATTTTAGAACTGCGCCATTTGCTCAAAATCAATATATCGAAAAAATCCTACGTACTTCTAAAGCTCTTGTTATATATAATCGAAAAAAAATTCATTGACTCATGATAATCCAAAAATTACAGGAGCTGTTTGTAGTTTGTGGTTTTTTTGAAAAAAAAAATCCTCAAACAAGCGTACTTTTTCGGCCTCTTGTTATATTTACTAGAAAAGATGATGAAAATAACCAGAAAATGATGAACCAGAAACTTCTAATTTTGAGTGTATAAAATGCAGCATTAAACTAAATATAAAAACATTATATTTAGAAGAGAAAATATAAAAATTGATATCTATCACATTCACGAGAAAAAAAATAAACAGGACCTGAAAAAGGGCATTTGGCAAGAGAACTAGTAATAAATACAAATGTACTGTTTCAAGTTCATAAAATAGCAACGACTCTCAGAAACAAGTGCAAAGTAGCGAGAATGAAATAAGCATTTAAAAACCGAGAGATAAAAAAGTTGGTATAGTGAAGTTTTGCACGGCATCGACATTAATTTTCTCTGGAGGGGAACTTTTTTCAGCATTTTTCGCTTTTGCGCGATTACGGCAATAACTGCGGGCTCGTAAAGGTTAAAGCGGCAGGACGAAAAACAGGTAGCAGGTGCGGTATCGTTCTTGCACGTCTCATTGCATTGAAGGCGAGTTCATAATTTACTGTTTATAACTCTCCCGCTTTTTTTACCTGAACACAAGGGAGTTAGTTTGTGTGTTGTACACAGCTGTAAATTGTACAACTGTAGAGTGCAACTATAATAATCGAGTTAACCCACTTGTCCTCTTAGAATCACTGGATAAACCTCGATAGAAGCCACACAAACGGGCAAGAGAAAGAAATAGGAAATTACGAGCACACAGTGACCACCAGAGCCATGGTAGTTATTTCCGGCAGAAAGCGTCTTTATCGATTCCAGCATTTGAACGGGTTTCCGTTTGACAAGTTCCGGATGCGTTATCGCAGCATCGCGTGCTCCGCTCCACACGCAAGTGGAAAAAGGATCCGTCCGAGATAAAGATAAAGACGATTGGTTTCGAGAAGAGAATTTTTAGATTTTAAGAGCTCTGATATGTCAGGTTGAAACGAAGGTTGATCAAATCTTTTGAAAGGTTTTCAGCTCTGCCGAAATGCATTCATTTTCCAGAGGATCATATTTTAAGATTTCTTTCTTTCCTTCAAATTAAAGAGGGAGGTGTCACGTCACATAGAAGTCTATATTTATTTTTAATCATCTGATGCACATGCAATCTGTGAAATGACCTGGTTTATTTTTTCAATACAAATACATTTCGCAGCAATTAAACAGAAATAGAGATGCGCTCTTTCACGCGAAATGGGACGAGCAGTTTGAATGTTACTTTTTTATTTTTATACCTACCACATGAACAAGCCATAAAGAGTAAAATAGAACACAAACTGTTTTAGTGTTGTAGAATAATGTCTGAACAAATGGCACTTGCGAATCCGAAACAAATTAATTTCTTTAATGAATCATTTTTTGCTGACGAGTTTTTTTTTATTAGAAAGTTTCCTTCACATCCTTTGAACCAAATTCCTGAGGGCATCTATTTTTTTTGAAAAGACAAGTACACTCTACAGGTGAATAGAGCCTAGTGAAGTGATGAAAGAGAATTCTGTGTCGAATCTCATTTCCAGTGATTGACTGCAAATCCCGTGTGCATGTTCATTTTTGAGAGTAATTCTAGGCCGAAGGGTTTCGAGTTGTATTTTAAGAATCTCATTAAAAGAGCGCATAAGGCATGAGAGGACCGAAATATAGTTATATCTTATATACGCATAAAGCAAAGAACGTGGAGAGTAAAACAGAACTGATGAGAAATGTCAACGGGTAAAATAGATGGGGGGTGGAAGGAAAGAAATAGGCGCAAAGAAGAATCCATTATGACGTCGAGACTCAGCTTTCAAGGGCCCCGAGTACGAGACATAGTCGAGAAAAATTAAATAAACAGTTGACAAAGGACTCTGCCGAATATTAATGTTCCTATGGAAGTCCGCCAGAAAAGCAAACTGCGTGTCAGATAGATGCTGATTAACAACGATTGTCCCCCTTTCAAAGAATGCTCATAAAAAATTTAATTGGCCAAGTCTCGCAAACCTTGATTCTTATTTCGCTATTAAAGAAGCGGGTTTTTGCACCCTTTCGTTTATTCATTGAAGTTAGCAAAGAAGTATTACGTGAAGGGGAACCCAAATTTGGAGATTTTATTTCTTGATTTTCGAAAGAAATTTAAAAGGATTTTGCCAAATTTATTGGGATTTTAAGAAAAAAAAATTTCATGTGAGTTCATTGGAGTTTATGAAATTTTAATGAGATTTCATGGGATTTTGAATAATTTAAAATGATTTAACGATACTTTAAGGAATTAAAAATAATTCTAAAGGATTTAACGATATTTGGCGAAATTTTAAGTAATTTCAGGAACTGCTATGGGATTATCACTGAATTTTCTGAAATTTCATTGAATTTTAAGGGATTTAATGGGCTTTTATAGGTTTTAAAAATATATATAATTTTAAG
>JAUESI010000016.1:125119-135861 GCA_032275145.1 Synergus laeviventris | reverse complement strand
ATTTTTTTTTGTGAAAAAAAAAATTGAATTTTCGACCTTGAATTTTCGATTTCTAGACCACCGGGACCCCTTAAGTTCCGACGACACAAATAGCGATATCATCTTACAACAGAATCAATTTGAGTGAAGCAAATTTGGGATAATTTGTGGGTTCTTTTGTATAGGAGACGATTAGAATTTATGGTCTGTCGTGTGGTCGATTGGACACCGCTCCCAACAGGATAATTACACGCTTGATTTGAAAAGTCGATGGGGAAAATTGAGTCATTAAATAGTGTTCATCCACCTCCGCAGTAATCGGATAATAATGCTTGTACCTGTACTCAACTCGATAAGAAAGGCTTGTCCATCGATACAGGAACGTGTCTCTTATCGGTTTAGGTAGTCGTATTTTGCGACGATATCACGCAATATCTACCTACGTGCATTTACGAATCAGAGAGGGTCATAATATAACTCACAGCAATTTATAAACTCACTGGTTTGAATTGGAAACCTCCTGACGATGTTACTAACTCTTACTGTCTCGAAAACGTTTAAATCCAAAGTCAACTTCACATAAAAGTCTCTCACTAAATTCATGACTGGCGCTCATATTTACATACACAAAGGATTGCTATATAGTATGGTACAATTGTTATTCCCCATACAATTGATAATATTCTAGAGTGTCTTACATCATAATTAATCTGAATGATGGAAATCTTGATAACGATTGTTTGTTGATCCATGAGATGATTCGTCCGAAGGATAGAATGTGCGAAAAATAAGAAGATGACTTTGGTGAGGGTATTTGGATATGCATACCATATATCTAATTAGATCAACTACGATGATCGCGACTATCAGACTTATCGACGATGAACGACTTACGAGGAACAGTGAGGACTTATCTCCTGGATAGGGAGCCTTCTTTTCGAGCAAGAGAGACAGAGAGGAGAGAGATGGAAAGAGAAAAGGAGAGAATGTGGACGAATACATTAAGAGATGTTATCGCCATCTCGACCCTGTTACAAACCAATGGTCGGGATCCAATTGGACCTGTTTCGTAGTGACTCCAGGGCTACATTGCCATTCCTAGTCGATGCGTAACATAATGACAAATTGTTCGGGCACGGAACCTTTTATTTTTAGTCTTTCTGCGTCGACGAGTTCTCCAAATACAATCCTTTCTTAATGATTTCCTGCCCTCCAGCTTCCCATGATTACATAACATATTTTTAAATGAAACACAATATTACAATTTTACTTCCAGGACTCGTGAAACCTCATGAAATTCCTTGAAGTACCAATGAATTTCGCAAAACTCCTTCTACTTCGTAAAATAGATACATTAAAATTCCATAAAAATCCTTAAATTCTCATCAAAATAATTCTCATAAAATCCCTTACAATTTTTGCGAGTTTTACGAGATTTTATGGGATTTAAAGACATATTTAAATCCCATGAAATCTCGTACAATCCCTTCCAATTTTCTAATATCTCTTGAGTTCTCACAAAATGCTCTAACATTAATTAAAATCCAACGAAATATTGTGAAATTATTAAATATTTTCATAAAATTCATTGATATTTATATAATATTTATATAATCAGTTACTTAAAATCCCATAAAATCTCGTTAGAATGATTAAAATTCCTGAAAATTATTAAAAATTTGATGTATCAAATATATTTGCCTTGAAATTCACAAAAATTTAATTAATAGGGCCTAAAATTTTTGTATTTCAAATGGTGGACATCATGGAATTTGTTATCTATTTGCAGCTATTTGTATTTGAATATTATTAATTGTCCAGGCAATGTTTTCGGCGCGCTACAGCTAGCGCATAAAATAAAAGTCTAAGGAAACTCAAGTGCGAGGCTTTGGAACCTGGAATCGTTTAAATAAAATATCCCTTAATTATGGGCAAATGAGAATGATTGCTAACGATCTAGGTGCTCGAGCTCATGTTTGAAAGGATAAACATTGTAAGTCTCACCTCCAGGCGAGCAATAATAAGCGCTTATCGCTTATCTCTTAACACGATGGTAAAAACCATCTCGCCAATCCCATAACGACATTGCCACCGCTCTTGACTGCGTGAGAAAAAAGAACTATACTGATTACAATTACTCCAGGCATAGGAAGACTCCTTTTACCATACTCAACTGAAAATTCTAATCTGCAAGATATCCACTTTCCAGTACTACACCTCTAAATTTTAAAGGGACACGTACACTGGCCTTAAAATAGGAAGAGAGAGTCCTAAAAAGCATCTCTGAGTAAGGACTGATACTCAAAGTAGCAAAGGCCCGTACAGACATTTTTATGGTGTCGTGATGGGGTCCTCGACACTTTTCCCTAGTACTAGTGTCGTCCTGATCTGGAGAATTGGAAAGGACCCCACATAGAGAAAACTGACTAATACCCCATCAATATTAAAAAACTATTCTGGATTCATTATTTGCAATAGTATGATTACTTAACTAGTTCATTTTCTGAAAACAAAAATCCTATTATAAAATAGAGGTAATAATTATGATGTCATATTGAAGCAAATGGTATTAAGGACTTTTTTAAAGAGTTTAAAAATAATTCCCGAGGGTTTCTAGATTTTAGAATACATTTAATTTTTAAAAGTATTTCGAAGGATTTCAAATGATATTAAAGAATTTAAAAGAATTCAAGGGGATTTCAAGTGGTCTAAGTGATTATAAGAAAAAAAAGAAGAATTAAAAATTTTCAAAATATCTTAAAGGGCTTCAAGAGATTTTACAGAATTTAAAGAGATTTCAAGTGACTTCAGAAGACTTTGCAAACTTTTCAATACTTTAAGATTTTCTAATGGATTTTAAGAGATTTTAAGAGATTTTAAGTGCGATTTCAAGAGTTTTTAAGGAATTTCAAATAAATTCAAAATAGTTTCAGGATTTTCATTTATTTTGAAATATTTGTAAATCTTTTATGGGATTTTTAAAGATGTTAAAAAATTTTAAAGAATGTTAAAAGAATATGAAAAAATGAAAGAATTTTCAGGAAATTGCAGAGTTATCAAAACATGTGAAAGCATTTACAAACTCTTGTAATCTTTTTGGATTTCTAAAAATATTTAAAGATAACCATCTTTTATTTTTGCATTTTGGCTTCGACGTGGAAAAGTCTTCAATGCCCTGTTTCATTATGGAAAATAGAAATCCTACCAAGGTCTCGTCAGAACCCTATGTTAAATGGGACTAAATGGGACAGTTTCTGCACGGAGAAGTATTAAAAGTGTCATTTCGTGTAAGAAGCAAAACATTACCTATATCAGTTCGAAGCCCGCATTGCGATTTATCAGAAAACTAATAATACTTCTTTCTTTAACATCAATTTTTCATCTCGCGAATAAAAACCCTTCTTTGAGGTCGTCAGCAACGGTAATTACAATAATTTTCCTTCTCCAATAATACATTTTGCTGCACGTTCGGTGCTCGATTCGAGAGGAAGGCATTCCTTTTCTAAATAAGCTTTCCGGGATCAAAGGCCATTCGGTTCAGACTAGACTCAGCACTGCGTTTGCTTTACAAATTGGTAATTGCGATAGAATAACACAGACACCGGAATAACATAGAGTAATAATTTCTCTTGCTGTAAATTATCTATTGAAGAGTATATGTAAATTCAGACACTCAAAATTTTATTTTTATTATCAAGCTTTACATTCCAGACACATCTTTTATTGTGTAGGGCCCTCTGCTTTTAAAATTTAGACACTTCCTCTCTTTAAAACGTTGATTCTGATCTTTTACTGCCAGGATGGGACGTTTGGGTTGTGAAGCGAGGATGTAGGTCACTTTGCAATTAGGTGCATCGTCGTTTTCGTGAGGTTACGATCGCACACGATCCGAATAAGAATCTTGTAAAAAGGCCACAGCAGGTAAAATGTTCTGGATGTAAAAACTTTAGCTTTAGGAGTTCAGAGTTCAGGCACTCAACCCTCTCAACAGTCACATTATTTTGCACCCACGAACTTGCTTTAGCTACGAGATATGTTATACGTGATACACTCTCTTCATTGAAATTCTACGTGTTTTATACACGTATATATAGCTAATATTTTAGGGTTTGCATCAAACTGAGTATAGTGTTTTTAAAGAATTCCATCGAATTTACCTAAATCTGTGCATTAATACATTACCAGGCCTCAAAGACCCTATGAGAAAAATAGTACATCGGATACTTTTTGTCAGTCATTATTGGGTATTTTATTAAGCTTAAAGAGAATTTTTTTAATTAAAAAATTGATAGTTTTTATATTAACTTTAAAAATACCCATCAGAATAATCCCAAAATATTACAAGACTGAGATTATTGTCAATCAAAAGACTTTTTAACCAAATAAAGACGGATTCAATCAAATTTAATGTGAATTTAGTCAAACTTCAGGTATAAATTCATGAAAATGTAGGGTCAATTCAAAATAATTCTACGTGAATTGGAGAAAATTCAAATTAATTCAAGAGTAATTTAAGAAAATATCAAGTTCATATCAAAATTAATTTAAAGTAGTTTGAACGATTTTATAAGATTTCTTTTGCATTTCTCAATATTTTAAGATATTCTGAATGAATGTAGAGAAATCCTTCAAATTTTAAGATTTTAAGTCATTTCATAAGAGTGGAAGTTGAAATCAGTGGAATTTCAGTGATTTTCAGTGACTCTCTTTTCACTAAACTACTAAAAATCTCAGTGATTTTTGACAGATTTTCAGTAGATTTTTCACTGATTCAAGTTTGGAGAGTTTAAAGCTTCTATGAAATTAATTAAAATACTTTTGGAATCCATAATAATAGTAAATATCTAAATATCTACCTTTGAATAGTAAATATCCTAAAACTGGGATTCTTTTAAATAAAAAAAAATATATTTTAAACTATATATTTAAATGTTTACAAAATTTAAAGGAATTCAAAATATTGTTATTTATTGAACCAATAAAGACAGATTTAATTAAATTTATATGGTAAATTCATAAAAAATTAAGATCAATTCAAAATAATTGTACGTGAATTTAAAAAAATTCAAGTGATTTCCAGAATAATTTAAGAACATTTTAGGTAAATTCAGAAGAATTCATAAAGAATTCAAGACAATTTCATATCAACATGAATTTAAAAGATTCTTTTTGCAATTAACAAGATTTCAAGATTTTGTGAATGATTTTAAAGAATTTCAAGGGCATTTTAGGGATTACAAAAGATTTAAAAAGATTCATAATTTGAAAAATTTCAAGATTTAAGATATCTTAAGTGATTTTAAAGAATTTTAAGGGCCCAAAATTTTGAAATTTTAAAGAATTTGAAGATATTTCAAAGGAACTCAGGAGAGTTTACGAATTTTGAAGAAATTTTATAGGATTGAAAAGATTTCAAGAAATTTTAAGTGATCATATGTAATTTCAAGGAATTTGAAAGGATTTTAAAGGTTTTTTAAAGATATCAAAAGAATTCAAAAGATTTTTAAAAATTGACATAAAAATATTTTCAGCCTTAAAATATTGAATTTCCTATAATACCAATGTTATCAATTTTCCAGATGAATCAACTTTATCAATTGGCCGAAGGTGAAAAGGAAACAAATTCTCAGAATAGGTGAAAAAAAAGGTGAATGCGACTGTGAAGCTTTTAATATGTTGATTTTATGTAAATTTAAAGAAAATGTTACATTATTGACAGGAAATAGGGAGCTTTAGGGACGAAATCTTCAAAATAGAGGACATTAGGGACCTCAGCTGGACATAGGGGTCCATAGGATATGTAGCGACCAGTCTGTAAGCCCTGCATTACATGACAATATTTAATAGCCTCAGAATTTATGCACATATATTGGGCTGAAGTATCAGACGTCTAATCTGACGAAAATAAATTTTTTTTCATTTTAACTGATAAATATATTTGGAAAAAGATATTTTACAAATATATTCATTATTTAAAATTTTTTTTAAATTCAATTTTCGTCTAATTAGATGTCTGATACTTCAGCCCAATATTATCCACATTCGAAAATGTACATTTTCTAAAAATAAACTTTGATGCACCAAAAAGAAATCTCTTTGGAAGTAAGCGAGGTCCTAGAATTTATAACACAATTATTTAGATCGTAATCCCTAATAAATTCAGTACTCCCCTTTTAAAGAAACTTACAGGAAGTTTCTCATAAACTGTGCATTTTCAGTAGCGAGGGAATTGCTGTCGGTTTAAGGAACATGAGACATGGAAGGGGAAGCGAGAGTTTCGGAAGCTTGATCCATGGTGATGGCGTTTGGTACAAGAATTTCGTCTGAAAGCAACATTGAGTTAAGGGCTGAGCCACCGGGTGTCACTCCAAACGAATCAACGAGTGTGAAGAGGGATTAGAAGAGTCACCGATGTCGTCCCTTTTACAAGGAACGACTTTTTTCAAGAAAATAGGAACATTTCAGAAGACCTCTCTTATATCACTGATGCCTTATAACCCTACCCCAACCACGATCTTGGAAACCAGCTCCCATTGATGTCCCATCTCGGGTAGATAATAAAAACCTGATAGAACATCTCTGGAATTGGACAAGTTTTAAAAACGTGAGGAGCTTCTTTTCCTCACAATTAAAATGTCTCTCTAAATCAACAAGACATATTGCTTGATTATTTTTTCAAATACGTTGAAAATTCGCGAAAATAGACATGATCGCAATGATAGAAGAATTGGCAAAGGAGAAATAAATCAACCTAATCAAAATAGGCAGACAAAAGTGTTTCGTACACTTTTTTTAGGTCGAGTCTTCATTGGTTGGAACCAATCTGAGATAATTAATAGCCTACACTCAATCGATCGCCCGATCGATGACTTCGACACTGCACGAGCTTCGGGCAATGAGTACAATACCATCGTAATTGCTTTATACTTATTACTGCGAGCTGAAGCCGCTGCCCATAGGGCATATTGTGTTCCATAAACTGCGAAGAGAGTAGGTAGTAAAACCTTCATGTGGCTTCGAACGCTACATGATTTCGCTTCAAAAAAACTCGATCTTTTATGGTGACTTCATTTTCTAACAATTTCGTTCCTCCAATATTGTTCCCAATCCAACTAACTTCCGCTCTTCCATTCATATCCATCAGCGATGAAAATATTCATGCAGTAATTTTGATTGAAACTAGAACAAGTTCCGAATAAACGTCTCTGTTATTAAAATTGCATTCAAACTTAACGGGGTGATTCGACTCCCAGAATCGGTATTTTATAGACAAAAAGGACCACCTAGAATTTTTTGAAAAGCCATTAGAATTACTGCTTATAAAAACCGGTTTCATTGCTTCTTGAGTTAAAGACGGCGTTAAATTTTTATTTCTGCAGATTGTCGGCTGGCCCTTGTACAGTCGAGTGAGGAATTTATAGACGACCACAAAATGGTAAAACGCAAAAGGGGCAGTCCGATCCTGTGGTGTGGACAGATTTTCTCTCTCGCGGGCATGTCGCTTGATATATGTACATACATAGACATTTTGGAGGCGACTGCAATTACGGCACCTGGTCAGCCGATAGTATGCGAGCAGATTGCGTTAACGTAATTGATTAGGCACCGGTAATTGCCGGTAATTAAAGCATCGGTACACCGTCCCCCATCGACGCCTCCACTCTCAACCATGCAATGCTATACTAAGGGTACTTACGAACGAATCTGCTTTCCATCTCTACCTCTACATATCCCTATCTCTCTGTTAATTTCAAGAGATGCTTATATTTATACCTATTCGTTAGTTTCAAAATCATCATTCAAAGGAGAAAAATTATAAAGGAGATGGCTCAAGAGTTATGAATTAAGAGTTACCCTATATGAATCTACTTCTATTTTTCCTATATTAATTAAACAGATTAGAGATTATTATTAAATTACTGTCGTATGTTAAAAGTACCCTAAGAATTAAGCCCTATTTAAAATAGGGTTCTGACCAGGCCTGGTCCGGATTTCCATTTTCAATAATAATAATTCCCACCTTTAAAGTATGTAATAAAACAGAGATATTGTTGATAATGAAACAGGGCATTAAAGAGTTTTCCACTTCAAAACCAAACATTCGAGTAAAAATACGGAATTTCCAACATTTTTTGTTTTAAAATTAAAATTTTGCAATTTTTAAACATTTTTTGGAATTATTATACTTTAAAATTATCTGCAATCTTTCGAAATCCTTTCAGATATCTTGATATCTTTGAAATTTCTTGCAAATTCTTACATTTTTTTGGTATTCTTTTTAAATCCTTTGAAATTTTTCAGTATCATTAACAATCCCTTGAATTTCGAGAACCTCATCCTTAAAATCACTTATAATATTATTTAACAACCAGAGATTTGAAGATCTTTAAAAATCCGTTGGAAGATTAACAAATATTTTATAATAATTGAAAATCCTGAAACTTACTAAAATGTTTAAATTACTTAAAAATTTTGAAACTCCCTAAATTATTTTTAAATTCTTTAAACTCTTTCAACAGATTTTAAGAGATTTTTCAGAAAATTTAGAAGAAATTAAAAAAACATTTTAAGCTATATTTCTAAAGATTTCCATCAATTCAAAGGATTTCAACAAATCTCAAATTTTTAAGAGATTTAACAGAATCTAGAGGTATTTTTTATGTTTTGAAATTACTTGAGAATCTTGAAACTCTCACATTTTTTCAAATACCTTTAAATTACTTGAGATCTCTTGAAATCCTTTAAAATTTCATGAAATTTTTTAACTCTTGTGAAATCACTTTAAATCTATTGAAATCGCTCTAAAGTCCTTAAAACCACAAAAATCTCTTGAAATCCTTAAGTAAATATTGATGTCTTTGAAATCACTTACATTTTATTAAAATCATTTTAAATTCCCTAATATCACTTGAAATCTCTTGAAATCGCTTTAAATTCCTGAAAATCAGCTGGCAGCTCTAATCTCGATTTTAAAGTACCCCCACCAGAACCCCTTCCAAATTTCTGCACAGGTAAACGTCATTAAATTTTTAAACCATGTTGGAAAAAAGTGAACGCTATAAAAATAAAAGCCTTATTAAAATACTAGCAAAATTTTCAAAATTGTCAAGTGACTTTAGATTTTAAGGACTTCTAATTTCCATTTTCTTTATTTTTTTCGAACTTAGGGATTTCTACACGGGATGGGGAACTTTTGAAAAAAAATACGAAGTCAGAATAATTGATAAAAAATTTTACAAAATGTGCGAATTATATCGAAAAAGGCTTCGAAGCAAAAAATTGTATGTCTCAAAAGAAATTTTTAATGTGCTTTAAGTCAAACAAAATTGCAATCCTTCACAAAAAACGATTTTTTTAAAGCACATCATTTTCCCGAAAAAATTAATAAAGTGTGAGAATTTTGACCAGACCCATTTAAAAGGTAATATTAAATACCTTTCGACTGGCATGGGTCACAAATGTCATATTTAATCAGTTTCATTCAAAAATCGACCATATCTTTTATGAAAACACGAATTTCCGTACAATAATAAAATTGTTCATTTTAGCAGTGTTTGAAACATAATTCAAATAAAATAAAATGTAATTAAAATTAATATGTTATATAACAATAAAATTTCAAAGAATTTGCAGAGTTTTCCAGAGATATTCAGTATATTTCACATAATTCCAAAAGATTAAAAATATTTTTAAGGAATTACCAGAAATTCTAGGAAATTCAACATTTTTTTTACGAATATCAAAAAATGCTAGAATAAAGAAATTGGACTAAAAAATAAAATAAAGAAAGTGAAGAAAATTAAATATCTTTAAAAAATCCGCAGGACAAAATGAAGCACTGGAAACTTTGATTTCCACGGTTTCCATTAATTCGTTTTTTAATAGTTTTCGAAATGTTTCGTGTCTGTTATTTTTGAGTACAATGGGAAGGAAGGATACGAAGTAATCGCGATCATTTTTGTAGAAACGCTTAAATTACCCTTCAAATTGCTCCCTCTTGTGAAAACAACACTGCAAAAAACGGGACGCGTTCCTTTTAATGCACGCGAGGAGGGATGCGTTGTTCTTCCATTTCATGTTACCAGTCGTCACGATAAACTGTGTGGTAATGGTGGAGTTATTTCTATATCCTCTTTCGTATTCTCCCTTTGTTAAATGCTCTTACCATCATCTCCTAAGAGCCAGGAAATCTTTGTATTTTGTCTACCAAGAAAAATCGTCTCCTTTTGCACTGTCCTTTTTTTTCACCAGGTCTTGGCAGGCCAGAAAAATAGTCAACGAAGGAAAACCTTTTAGAGAGTGATTGCTCTCCCGAGAACTCTGATTAAATATTTATATTTCCATTTTCTGATTCAGCTAATTCAAGTCAAGTGAAGATGCACTTAATTGTGATAAGAAAAGAGAGTATTAAAATCACAAATTTAGTTTTTCATTTAATAAATGATCTATTTGAAATTATGCGCTTATAAGAGTTTTTCACGAATGTTTAATCTTCAACTTTTTAATTAAATTGTGAGCTACCATCTCCTTTAATGAACGTTTCTCGTATCTAATGAGATCTAACGAGGGGACACATCTCTTGAGAGGAAAGTAAATTCGCCTCGGAAAATTCTGCCTCAATCCTTTGAAATTAAGAGGAAACCACTTTCTTTCATCAGACAAAAGCGAATAGTTATTTTTTTAATGAATATAAATCTAGGAAAATAAATACCCAAGTAAATATTCAATTTTTCATCGGAATAATTTCATTCTTGCTTTTTTTG
>JAUESI010000016.1:102659-116186 GCA_032275145.1 Synergus laeviventris | reverse complement strand
TTAATGATACCATAAAAAATTCCAAAGGATTTTTAATTAATTCGAAACTCTTCAATGTCCTGTTTCATTATCAACAATATCTCAGTTTTATTACATTATTTTAAAGTGGGAATATCAATGTAAGATTGATATTAAAATGAGATATTACTGCTATATGGTTACCCCAGAAATACGTAATTATATAAAAATATTTTTACTAAAAATAGAAAACCTGACCAGGGCATCGTCAGTACCTTATCTTATAAATAGGGCTAAAAGGGGCAATTTTTGCACGGGAAGCTTTGAGGCCAGTTTCCAAAAAAAAATTTCTTTTGCAATATATTTCAAGGGCAATTATACTCTCTTAAACTGAATTTGTTAAATTTTATTAACTAAGGTCATGTATTACTTATCTGATCCCTACCTTACCAACATTATTGGCACTGCAACGTTACTTCTAAATTTATTGAGATATCAAATTGTCCTAAAAATGGTCCTAAAAATTAATATTTATAAAAAAATATATAATTTTCAGGCTTTTTTTTCTATTTTAATACAAATTTAGAACCAAATAAACATACCTTAGCATATTTTCTTTAATTTTAGAAATTTTCAATTTCATATCTCAATAAATTTAGAAGTAACGTTGCAGACAAAAAAAATATCGGATAAGTAATACATGGCCTTAATAGTAGTTTCTTATTAATTCAAATGGTGCAAAGTCGTTTAATATAAATAAGTAAAAAGTTACTAATTCCATGCAAAAATGTGTAGATCTCTTGAAATGTCGTATAAACACTTTTTAAAAGTTATAAAAATCTTTATAAATCGCTTAAAATTTCGGGAGGAACTTTAAAATCACCTAAAGTTCGTTAATATCCCTTAAAAATTTGACAAAATATCGCAATTTTCTAAATATTTCATGAAATTTTTTTAAATTCCCTGATATAATCTTTTAAATTCCCTCAAATCCCTTAAAATTTCTTAAAATTATAAGGAACTTTTTCAAATTCCTCAAAAAAATTATTGATTCATTATAATTCTAAAAAATAACTTAATAAAATTCCATAAAAAACTGCAAAATTCGGAAAAATCTATTAAAATCGCATAAAATAACTGAAGATTCTTTATACTACTTCAAAATCTTCTAAAATCTGTTAAATAAACTATAAAAGCTAAATAATATGACAAAAATAACAGTTCATGAAATGTGGCAGACTTTTTCTACTCTATACCAAGTTGAATCTTATATAAATTGGGCTGAAGTTTCCGGCGTCTTTTCAGACGAATTTTTTTCTTCTTCAAATATTTCCTCTAAAAACTTGTTTAATTCTTAAAAATTTGTTTATTTCAACAGAAAACATAGGAAAAATTTTTTAAAACAATATTTTTAATTGTTAATGATAATTCTTTGATTAAAAAAAATTAGTATTTAAATGAGTCTATATAAAACGTTAAAACAATTTTTTTATTGCAAAAGATAGCATGGAAAATGTTTTTGCAAACAATATTTATATTGATAAATCTTTGATGAAAAAAAATATCGCTTGAGTAGATGTCTGAAACTTCAGCCTAATCTTATACAAGGGTTTAACAAAATATTGAATTTTACAAGTTGTATGTACTTTTATAATTTTTCTAATATTTATTTTTCGACCATATGTTCTTAAATAATAAAAATTCATAGCAGATGTAAGAAAAATAAATATTAATTGTATCGAGATGAATCGATTTACCTCTATGATTAATGTATTTAATTATAAAGTAAGGAAGTTACAGTTATTTGTAATTTTGAACATTTTCGTTTTCAGCTGTCTTTAAATTATTAAAATCAAAACTCATCCGATATAAATACATTTCATTTAAAAATATGAGTTATGAGATCAAATTTTCTACTGAAAAAAAGAAATTATTTTTAAACAAAAAATATATATGAATTAATTAATGCTTCCTCTATATGAGGAAGCAAAGTGCTCATTGAATGAGCACAAAAGTTAATACAACTTTATAGGAAATTCTTTAATTTAAAGCACTTCATGTTAGAGAGGTTTTCCAATGAGGTCTTTAGATTGTTTATTTTGACATGAAATTCATTTCGCGGATCAATCTCGTTTGGAAATAAGCCAACGAGATTTTTCACTTCGGAAGTGTTTATCTTGCCCCAAGATTCATAACTGTGGTAAGCCGGGTTATACTCACAAGGTAAGTAATATTTTTTTCGCCTTTTTTGTCTTCCACTATCATGTGAAGTCGTGATATTTATTAAAACCACCTTGAACTATAGTAAAATTCAAACATTAAAAAAGCAAGCATTTGATTTAGGTATATGAGACTGAAGTTTACAGCGTTATCGATAAACAAAAATTAAAGATTTTCTGGTAGAAGATAATTTTCTACAAACCAATAATCCTTTAAAATTTAAAAATTCATAAAATTACCCTTATGGGTTGGGTCCAAATTTTATTACTGAATACCAGAAGTGCCATCCATTCAGCTCATTTGGAACTCACCCCATATCATCCCTTAGACCTATACAATTTTAATTCACCCTAATTTATGAGGCTAAAATTTTATGACTGATAATAGGTTGTTTTAATGTTAAAAGACATCCCAAAAAGCTTCATCTCTCCAGATCATATGTAATTCACGCCATATCATCCCTTACATCTAAAAAATTCACCAAAAATATCCTAATTTGTGAGATCGACATTTTATTACTGATAATAGGACTTTCCAATTCCAAAAGACACCCCAAAATGTTTCAGCCCTCCAGCTCATTTGAAACTAAACCTATATAATTCCTTAGACCTAAAAAATTCACCAAAAACTTACCAAAAACGAATAAGGGCTGTTGTGATTAATTTTTTATTTTAAGGAATGAAGTAGGGGGAGTTCCAAATGCACGAGGGAGTTGAAACGTTTGTGGTTTATTCATTGGGTTGTACACAACTACTTTCCACCAGAAATTTTTGGATCCTCTTCTTGATTTCCGTATAACACAATAACAGAATGAAATGGATGAATGAAGTAATTAAACATGTTTAACAATAAATTTAAAATACAAGATTTATTGTACGAGAATGGAGGAAATAATTTGCAGCTATGAATCAGAAATGAAATTACTGCTGCTGATGTCGAACATCTTTGATGAACTTTTAATAAGAAAAGGGAGTAAGAAAAGGTTGAGATAGGAATAAAAGAAGGGGACGAGTGCTTGTTGCATTAAATTTGAGTACACTCAAGCCTCAGAGAAACGGACAGGTGGAGGTTTGGCGAGCTTTTTTATCGCAAGCTTGGTTGCGACTAGAGAATGGAAAAGGCAGCGCTTCTGCATTCTGGAACAACGGTAGTGTACGACAGAACGGTAAAGAGAGAATAGATATAGAAAACTGTGGCACAAGGGGGAAGCAAAGGAAAGCAAACCCCCGTCCGTCGTGTGCGTATCTCATCTGCATAGAAACAAGCTCGGCAGGACAATAGGATCTCTCGTCCATTCTGAACACTGCAAACACGTTGCAACCATGTTCCGCGGACCAATAGGAAACCACTTCACCATGCATCGCTAACCCTTTCGACCGGTGAGAGTATCGACGGTCAATATTTAGCTAGCTACGTGTCTTTTGTGTAAACTACTGCAACTTGTCAAACTCCATCAGCTTCATCCAAGTTCAATTCATCTATTAACAATAACTTACAAATCACAATACGATTCCACAACGCTTCTATCCAATTTTTATTTCCTTTGCTACTTTTAAACTCTCTCAATTTCATGTAAATTTCATGTAAATTTCATTTCAATTTCACCCTGGATCTGAATTACATCGAATTTAACTTCACATAATTGGGTGATCAATTTAAAAACGAGAGACGAGAATAAAAAATCAGATTTTCATTACGCTGCACAGAAAATGCGACCTAGTCCATTTTTCAGTATAATTAAGTTTAGTGCTTTTTCTCTCAAAGTGCACCATTTACGTAAAAATGATTTCTGGGTCAATTTGTAGAGGTAGGGCAATTATTCTAAAGCTCTAAAATTATCTATTTTTTGTGTCGCCTTTGTCAAGCGAACATATACTCTTCTTGGTTAGTGGAGCATTAGCAATTTGGGCATGGAATTTAAGAGAGCAAATATTTGAAGATGTTTTTTGATCGATTGTCAGGCAATGAAAAGATCGTCGAGATTCTTGTTGAAGGCGAAGACGGAGACATATTGAAACTTGGTTCAGAAGGCTTAAGAAACCAGTTGGAAGAGATTCGGTGGCATTAGCCGATATCGGCTTTGTTCGTCTTTTCTTCTCATGGTGCGGGAAATGGGTAGAGAATACCGAGTCTCGCCGCCTCGCTCGGCGCAATATCCTTCCTCTGTGCTATGCCGGATATCGTTATCTCCGAGTCGACGAGATTACGATCTTTGCAGCTAGTTATACCTTTAAGGACTCGATTCCTCGAGCTAGTTTCCGTTAGAACTGACTCAGTGTCTAGATCAAGGATCCATCATTAGAGAAGAAACTACATGTCTCAGGTAGAGAAAGATCAATGCAATCCCTTCAGTTTATATTTATTATAACTGCAGGTTCACCACAGTGCAGGTTCACCCTAAAATGATAAACTTCAGTTGGTCGAGAGAATTAAGGCCCTTATCAATTCATGAGCCTGAAGCTGGCAAACCAAAGTTAGAGTACCACCTCTCAAAGTTGGGTGCAAGAGAACCACTCTACCTAATATTGAATAAAATGACTCTGCAGTTTTTAACTCTCAAGGACATGTGATATTTTACCATAAGAGTCATTTAGTTTCGAGGTTTTAGCAAAAAATTTTTATTATCGCTAGTGTAAAATATGAGACTGAAAATGAAATTTTTTTCCTTGTTCTAAAACATAAAAGATCCAAAATTTTCTCATCATCAAAATTGACAAAATTCACCAAATTTACCATAATTCGTTGGGTCAACATTTTAATGTTGATAATAATTCTTTTCAATGCTAAAAGACATTCCAAAAAGTTTCATCCCCCCAGCTTAATTAGAACTCAATCAATATTCACCAAAACCTTTTTAGTTTAAATGATGACATATGGGTATGAGTTCCAAATGATCCGGAGGAATGAAACTTTTTGGAATAAATTTCAAATATGATGATGATGATGACAATATAGAATTTTGACCCCACCAATTAAAAAATTTTTGGTGAAATTTTGAGGTCTAGAGGATGATACGGGGGATTTTCAAACAAGATGGAGGGATGAAACTTTTTCGAATAGGTGCTGACCAGGCCCTAGTTGGGATTTCTATTTTCAATAAAAATATTTTTATATATAATTCGGCATTTATGGGATAACGATATAGTAGTAATAACTCATTATTACCAATCTTACATTGGTAATCCTACCTTAAATTTATGTACTAAAACTGAGATATTGTTGCGATAATGAAACAAGGCCTTGAAGAGTTTTCCACGTCAAAACCAAACATCGGGTAAAAATAGGGAAGACTAAAAATTTTCCACATTTAATTATTTATGGAGAAAATTAGAGATGGTTATATTTACAATATATATTTAAAACTTAATTGTTGACAAACACGGACATATTTCTAAGAATTTTAAGCATGTTTTTGATGAAAATTATTATTACAATACATTCTTTGATTATATTGTTTTCATAATTTTTACCAAGTAGAGATTTAAAGGGATTTCTAAGATCATAAGGAATTTCAAAAGATTTCAAATAGAGTCAAGTAATTTCCACAAATTTCAGAAGATTTTAAAGAATTCCAAAAAAAAATTTCGTTTTCAAACTACTCCAAAATCTTGAAACTTTTACTTGAAATAGTTGAAATCTCTTGAAATCCTTTCACAATCCTTTCCTTTCCTTTTATTGAAAATCTTTTGAATTTATTCGAAATTCCTTAAAAACTCTTTAACGTCACTTAAATTCTCTCGAATACTTAATACAATTGTTTGATTACTTGAAAATCTTGAAATTCATTCGAATTCTTTTGAAATTCTTTGAAATTTTTTAACATCACTTGAAATCTATTGAAATGGCTTTAAATTATTTAAAATCACATAAAATAATTTGAAATCATTTAGGAAATATTGATATCTTTGAAATCTTGTAAGATTTCTTAAAATCGTTTTAAATTCCGTAGAAGTACTTCAAATTTCTTGAAATCCCTTTAAGATTCCTTAAAATCACTTTTGAAATCTTTTTGAAAATCCTGAAAGATTCCTAAATATCATTTAAAATCGGTTGAAATACCTATTAACATACTCTAAACTCTTGAAACTCTCGTGAATAATTTTGAAATTTTTTAAAAACTCTTTAAAACCACTTGTTTCAATTTAATTATTACCTCTTTTTTATAATAGGATTTTTTGTCAGAAAAGGATCTAGTTAAGTAATCAAATATCGTAAATAATGAATCTAGAATAGTTTTTTAATCTTGATAGGGTCCTTTTCAGTTTTCCAGATTAGGAAAACACTAGAACTAGGTTAAGCTGGCCAGGACCCTATTAGGACCCTATCAAAATTTCTGAACGGACAGTACTTCAAAAGATTTTAAGGGATTGAAAAAGAATTTAAAAAAGAGCTTTTTTGGGTTACTGAGTAAGACCACAATATTTTCGGGCGCCTTTGGGCCTGTTGGGACGTCTTCGGATTCTTTAGGGCCACTTCCAGTGTGCAGTTACTAGAAAAAGGCTCGTGGTGGGGGTAAGCAGTAACTTCAAGTATTCACTGTGGAAAATGCGCGATTAGTCAGAGTCGACAGTAATGCTATACATTCTCGTGTAAAAGACCTTTAAATAAATAAAGTTATCCCTATATATTAATATACATATATATATATGTATATGTGTGTAATATCCCTATTAAAATGCTGAATCTTTTTGAACGATTGCTAAACTTTAAATCCCTAATTAAAATCGTCGAAAAATGATTTAGAGAATCCCGTGACATTTTTACCCCCGCGTGGACAGAAATTTCACGGTTGAAAGCGTAAGTAAAATCGTCCACCTTTAAACACCGTTGAAGCGAACGTGCTAACCGAATACGATTGCACATTGCGGAGGACAGACCGTTGAATCGAGTTCGATGCTGTATCCACCACCGGGGAAAACAAGGGGCGAACATACGTCGTGTGGGGTCGCATTCTCGTATAACCTGCACGACGCAAAGAGGGAATGACTCGGCAAAAAGGCAAAAGAGAGAGAGAGAGAGAGAGAGAGAAATTGATAGAGAAAAAGATAGAGGGTGGACTAAAAAATGAAATGGAACAATTGAATCTGGGCGCGGCAACTCACGTAATATATATATGCTTGTTTTCGCACAAGTTGTATGCGTAAGCGTTCACGCATATAGGTTTCCGAGTCTGAATGTCCGGTGTATGCGCACCTTTATGCCGCATCCGAGCTTGCAATTTGTATTTATTATAGGGTGAGGAATCCATTGGCGTAGACCGAAACACGCTTATTGAGTTGAAACTTTTTCGTTTCCCATCAATGTACTAATGTCTCATTTTTACATGATTAATTACTACGAAACTGCTACGATTTAACCGAAGCTTTTGATTCCAGAATCCACATATCTTGCAATAAAAAAGTTTATAGAGAAGAAACTCTATTGTTTATTACACTTTATCTCCTTTTTATTGTTTTAAGTGAGAATTAAGTGACTCTAAACAGAGTTACGATCCACTCTTCACGCACAATCTCGTACGCAATATTTCTTGTTGAAATTAAAATTTCTACAGGATGCTCTGTAGCATTCAACTTTTTAAAGTTTCCATAAAATGAGGCTTTATTAGCTCGCAGTGGTTACGCCGCTGCAAGTGGATGGAAACAAGAGAAAGGTTGGAAAGGCTGAATGCGAGAACGTGCGCTTCCGATGCTCTATTACTCCCTCAAAGAGAAGTTTGCCGAATCAAATGAATGATCGGATATTGGATGCGACTTACGAACCGCTTAGTCCTTTCTCCTTTGAATTGAAAAATTCATTCCTTTGGCAAAATTAAAGTTTAAATAAGACTGATCGGTAAGATTGAATTATAAGAAGAAAAAAGCTTGGTAAAAATGAAGTTTTTATACCATTAACTGAAAGCTAGGGAGTGCTAAATCGTGTTCAACTTCGACGTATTTCTTTAACGGGGAGGCGTCACGTCGTCGTAAAATAAAAAGATAATGACGAAAAAAAAGATGTACCATAAATAATGATTAAATTTTTAAATCCTTTGTGACAAATTTTCCAGGTTTTTAAATAGTGTTTCTGGTCGGCACGAGTTGTTTGAGTCATCCAATATTATTCAGTCTCCAGCGGTCGAGAAGTAAAGCCGCGGAAACCCCTGGCGTTTATTATGGGCAAGGTTGTACGAAGCGGACCCTACCTCGTCTCGATAATTAATCGGAGAAACTTAGATCGTAAACAAGGCGCCGTCCATTAAGGTCCCATTCATTAAACCGGAAGTGGTGTTGCAGCCAGGTACGGCTAACGGTGGTGGGTGCTGGCTCTCTCGACTCGTCTCTCTCGACGAACCCAGACAGGTGGGCGAGACTTTGCAAAATAAGAAGAGCTCCCAAACGCCATACCATAAGAAGAGAGACGCGTAGGAAAGAGTCGAAGACTTTCAATAATTCTTCGGAATAACTTTGAAGCGTAGACGAACCGGCTAAGGAGTTTTCCCAAAGTTTTCACTGCCATTTCTCCTTCGTCTGCTTACCCCCTGCTCCTTCACTCGACCCTTTCTTTATCTGATGTAATACGCACGAAGTAAAAGAAGCGAGAACTTCATGTCGAGACCAAAGAGGACCATTGAAATATTCGAAAGGGGACATGAAATGGAATAGAATTTCTCAAGTTTGTGAAAGAATTTTCATTGTGTTCATACACTGTTCAACTTTCCAACTCTTTACATTTTTAAGATCAAGAACATTTTCCTTATTCGACTTGAATGCAGTTTTTCACTCTGGTTCTTAATTAACAAGTGAAAAGCTATCCTAAGAGGCTTCTTGTTGAATGAAAAGCTAAGTGGACATATGAAAGAGGAACTGTCCTGTATAATGGAGGACAGTTGGCAAACTGGATGCTAGCTTCCGTCCAAGAGGTTCAAATGTATAAGCACCCGACGATGGCACTTCACCCGTTGTTTACGAACACGACACCGATTTTACCGATCGACCCTTCCGAACTTGGTTCGGATGGTATTCAATGCCATCCCTTGTGAACTCAACCCCTCTCGTAATTTCATAGCTGCGCGAACGAGACCGTCAATCCAAGTGTCGCTCGAGATACGGCAATCTTAGCGACGCGAAAACTTTCCGTATTTATTGGCACAAGGCCATATATATCTTGATGGGAACGTGCGCCTATCTGTCTCATTTATGGACCCGTCTCGGATAAGAGTATATGGTCTTCTACTATAGGAAGCGCTCCCTGAAATGTGCAAATCAAACAAAGGGCACTGAGGGTCACATTTATGGTGGAAAAGGTTCTTTTATTATCTGCGAATTTCCTCCTTCGTACTAGACAAATAAAGAATTTCTTTTCAGAAATATAATACATGAGGTATTTCTGTTAGTTCCTAATGAAATCTACATTCCTGCTCTATTAATTATTTATTATTTCAACATTTAGTTTGGTTACTCGACATCTCAAAGTGAATGAGGATATTATAATTTCTTTGATTCCCCAGTGATGAAAGAACGCATTTAAATGCATGAACTACATTTTTTGCATGCTTTCATACTTTGTCGTTCAACTAGAAAATGCACGGTACTGGAATATATTAGGTGTGTTCTGAGAGGAAAAATTGCAAATGTACTGCATGCTAATAAATTCACAGCAGGTAATGAGGGTAGAGGAAAAACAGAAACCAAATTACAGAATTGCGGAGTAAATCGTGGACACCCTGAAAAGAGATGAAGCTGCGATGTATAAAAGTACATGAATATCTGTCGCAGAGGTCGTGACCTTATTGCATTATGAGCTTTTCAGGTCACAGGAGTAACTATGAAAAAGAACAGATAGAAATTCGTAAAGAAGCAAGAGGCAAAGGATTAACATAAAAATATAAGGTGCGAAAATTGGAGACAGACAGTGTCAGACAATTTACACATGATGCAGTGGGGAAAAATCTTTTTGAATTTTTCCTTGATGAAAAGACAAAAAGTCGTATGATTATACATAATTCTTTTGCTAGTTGCTGTGACAGAAAAAACGTAGAAAAAAAGTCGCATGGGACATGAAGAGCAGAGAGACAAGAAAAAGAGAATAAAGCAAGTGGGTATAACTTTCAGCAACGGACCGTTACGAACCTTCATATCTTTTATGCATTATCGGGAGCGTGATCCTTTCCTGAGACTAGCATATCCCTATTCTCATATTTCCGATCCAATATTATGCTAATATTTACCCTCGGAGAGAATGCCATCGAGATGTCAGCACTGAGGAGCCAAGATGAGGACAAGACACGAGAAAAACACGTGCTTATGTCGCAAAACACGCGTCTATTTTTGGCCATGATCTTCTCTCAAAGTTTCACCAAGCAAGGGAAAACCGGCGTCGTGAAAAGAATAAAGAAACTAGAAATTGAAGAAATGAAAGATGATGAAAAAATCCAGTTTCATCAAATAGAGTTTAAATTATTGTCCAGGTAGCGATGAAATAAAGGATGGGAAAACAGCAAACCGTATGTTCAGCTTAAATTTGAAGTTTCTTAAGAGATTTTAGTCTGTTTAAATCAGCCGTTCTCCTAAATCATCTACTCGTGCCGACGACCTAATACCGCCGAAAAGCTGGGTAAACCATTGGAGAGGATAACCAAACTCAACCGGTTCGCGTGCGCAGTGGAGCCTATACTCCAGAGGTCCCGTGAGCATGCACCATGTACTACATTCAGCAGCCTTCACCTACACTGGACAAAAGACAATCATAGCCAAACCCTTTGGGCTAATATTGACGCAGGCTGCTATCGCAATAATGGACAGACGTGTAGGGATAACGACGGAATAAACCTTTAGCGAGGAACGTTATCCACACTAGAACAGACGTGCATGCACTCCAACCGTCAATCCTCTTCGTTTGGATAGTCGCACTACACCCTCTGATTCACGATACGCAGCTCTAATGCATTTTTCTTCAATCACGATCAATCTCAAACATACATACTTCCGAGATTTATCCGGCAGATATATAGCTAGAAGAATACCATGCTATAGACTCTGTTAAACATTCTTCACGTGTATGGTAAATGAAATATGAGAGAATGAAATGTGAGATTAATATGCCCAGATTTTTAATATAAACTTAAAACGAATAAGATTTACATGAAATGAAACTCAGTATTCTTGGAATGGACAAAATTAGAATATTTGTCCGTTGAAGGTTGCAATTTTGGGTACTAACTAAAAGATATACGAGTGCAGAGCAATTCAGATTTGATGAGGGCAGTAAACTTGCAAACCCCGGTTTATATTGTAGTATAGACATTTATATAGACAGCCAGCAAAGGGTTTCAGTGCGTGTTTTGTAATGAGTTTATGTTCGATAAACTGTAAACGATATTCATCAAAAACAACTTTACTTTATTCAAAGATTAACCGAATGGTTGTAAGAAAAGGAGGATGGGTGCAAAAAATACGGAAACCCCAAAAACGTGGGAAAGATGGTACACCAAGGCCGAACGGTACGATGGAATGGGTGCTGAGCTTCAAAACTAAAAGATTGAATAAAAAAAAAGAGAAACATCTTGAAGAAAGTACAAGAATAAGTCCAATGTACAGAGAATATCTATAGAACAGCTTCGAAAATGCTAGTTTACAAAAATCTCTAATCAACATATAAAAAATGGTTACGCCACAACAGTGCGTTTGAAGTGAATTTATCCTAGAAACAATAAAACAATAAGAGCGATCTTGTTTTGTCATTTTGGAGGTCCAGAGCATTCATTGAAATGGACGCGGTCCTGAAATGAGACACCCGCTTCGTGCTCAACAACTAGGACGTTCATGGGTATGCTGCACGATACCCGTTTATGCACCAGGTGTCGTGCGACATTTTCACGGTACGTGTCTAGTCCTGGAGTGTTTCGTTTTTGTACAAGACAAACCTTCTTATGCATACATATATACATATACACGACATACGTATATAAGATATCCATATACATAAATATACATATATTATGTAAACACACACGTTTGTCTATGAAAAATAAAAAGGTGCACATATATGCATTGTTGCGCGCAGTAGCGATGTTCTCTTTTCATGAAGCTGACGTCGCACAAGCGCGAAAATAAGAAAGATACAGGTGCAAATATTGGTTTCTGCGGCGGGAGGCCTCGTTCCGTATTCCCGACTTTACTTATGGGGCTTCCCCTTTCCCTAGTAGTTTGCAGCCATAGACCCGACTCGTGAACTAGGTTTTCCTGCAGCCAATTCCAGACTGCGGCGCACTTAGCCAGACCGATTTGCATAACGATTCCTTTTATTTTCGTGAAATTTGCACACACCGATTTCACTCGCCATTGATTTTCCAAGGAAACGGGGGGAAACAAGGCGCCTAAAGCGCGAAACCGCGTTTATCTTTCAGTAATAAGTCTCGGGAAATGTAAATGCGCCTGTTTAACTTTATGCGAACAAAATCTCAGCCACTGTTAACATCCTCGTTCCACCTGCGTGTTTTACTTATTATGTATTGTAATCATACCTCCAGTTTCGTACAAAAATCTTCAACAGAGTTGATGATAAAAGCAAATGCACATAATTGTATTTCATAAACTTTAAAGCAAACAATTTTCTATTGGTTAATCAGCAGAATCTTAGTCAGCGAGGAGAACAATTGAATTGAAGTTTCAGTCTTCTAATCTGACTGATATTTATTCTTTTTATTATTAGAGAAAGTTCCTAAAACCATTTTATTTTTATTTATTAGCAGAAATTTACCCAGATTTTCTCGATATTTCATGTCACTTCAAGTGATTGTAAAGAATTTCAATGGATTTTTAAAGAATTCAAAACAGTTTAAAGATTTTCGAGAGATTTCAGAGCATTGTTTATAATGTGGAGGAAATCAAATGAAATCCTTATACCCTCAAAATCACTAGAAATTCTTTAAAATCTCGGGCAAAGCCGACTCAATTTTTGCTAATAAATTTAGAAATGTTGAGTTTTGGGAACATTAGAAAAATTTTTTATAAAGTTTTGGACTTTTTTATTTTTTTTATTACCTGAAATTTTTGTAAACTTTATCCTTCGTTTTTTCTGTGATTAATTTTATGCAGTAGGGTATGTTAAGCTTAATAAATACTCTTTTGGAATACATTAAAAAATTTTTTTCATTTTTTTTATGGTTACAATTTCATAACAATCGCTTCAGTACTTTTTGAGATATTTACAACAGCACTACTTTTTGAGGAGATGACTTTGACTGACGTTTTTATGTATAAATAGTGCATAAAATAAAGGAAAAAAATATTAATATCATTATAAATAATCTCAGAAAAAATTCACAAAAATATCTTTTTTTCGAGCGTTCAAGGTAGAATACTGTCTTAA
>JAUESI010000016.1:61441-78560 GCA_032275145.1 Synergus laeviventris | reverse complement strand
TGTGTTTTCTCACAACTTCATCATGCTAATGAAAAATATCATAAGGTATTTTCCGACTGCATTTCCTCGAGCTTTAGGAGAAATTTTGATACTCAAGTAGAAGTGTATATGGTACACTCGTATGCGTTTGAGTTCAAGGATACGGAAGGCTGGATTTGACGGCTTAATTAAGGATACGGTAGATCCTCCCTTATATTTAACGGTCCACGGTATCTTCGTACCTCCTCCTTTCTTCCACCTTACCCAACTCACGTCTTCCTTATACAGTTCTCCAAAAGTACCTCACCTTTGTCTATCCGTCGTGATTTTCACCTTTCGTTACACCTAAACCAAATTACCTATTCTAATTTGCGTTACTTGGAAGGGTAATAAATAGCTTTACACTCCTGCACATATACCTAATTTCATTACTTGTTATTTCGCATTCACTATTAATTACACATAGGAAATTCTTCAATACTTGAAAGGTTTCATGTATTAATCATTATTATACATCTAAATATGAAAAATGAAAAGCATGAAAAACAAACATCTAAAAATGAAAATAAACACGGGGGATAATGAATTACAAGTGTAATTAATGTATTCCCGTCGAAATAAAAAAAGAGTGTTAAGACAGATCTCAAAATAGTTTTCGCAGACACTTTTCTGTGCCTCTATCGCGTTATTTTAGATTTACGGCGATACAACATTCGCACGTTCGTTTATCATGTCGACTTACATACGATACGGTCCGATGACTTTTCCGTCGTAATTTGTGTCACATATGCGCCAGAGAAATCCTGTTTTTCGTGTTACTTTCCCGATATTTATTGTGGCAGCTCATATTCTTCCAGGAAATTAGGCATTTTCATAAAACAATAAAACAAGTTTTTCTCGTCACACCACTTGCAACTCAATCAACGGAAACAATTTGAAGCTTATTTTGAAAGAAAATATTTCTATAAATATAAATTATTTCAAAAGACTCTTTAGTTCTTTACTTTGGTTTGCCATCCTGAAATTTGAAGCCAGAATCTTTTTACATCCATTGATTAGATTTCTATTCGTCATCTGTACTTGAAGGAATTTAAAGCAATTTCAAAATATTTCAAGACATTTTAAGGAATTTTTAAAGAATTTCAAAAGACTTCAGGACGATTTCAAGATTTTGAAGTAAAAAAATATTTTTTTTAATATTTTAAGAGATTTTAAATGATATTAAAGAATTTTAAAGGATTTTCAAAAGATTTGTAGAGATTTTAAAGAGATTTCAAGTGATTCTAGGGAATTTGAAATGATTTCAAGAAAGTTTACAAGATTTCAAAGATATCAATATTTTCTAAAGTTTTCACAAGACTTCAAAATTTCAAGAGATCTTAAAGGATTTCAAGCAATTTTTAGGGATTTACAGAGATGTTTGGGAATTTAAAGAGATTTAAAGTTATTTTAAGCTAAATATTTGAAAAAATGTAAAAGAGTTTCAAGATTCTCAAGTAATTTCAAAACATAAATATTTTTAGATTCTTTTTACTTGCTTTCAAGTTTTCTAAAAAATCTTTTAAAATCTGTTGAGATCATCGAAATTCAAGAAATTTCAAACAATTTAAAAGTATTCTAATACATTTTTTTAAGTTGCAAGGTTTTGAAGTATAATCTGAAAATAAAATATGTTTTTGGAATTCTCTATTTTTACCTGATGTTTGCGTTTGACGTGGAAATCTTTTCAATTCCCTGTTTCATTATAACAATATCTCATTATTATTACGTTATTTTAAGTTGGGAATACCATTGTAAGATTGGTATTATTGAGGTATTACTACTACATCGTTTCCCCATAACTGCCTAATTATATTCAAACATTTGTATTGAATATATAAATCCCGACCAGGGCCTCGTCAGAACCATATTTTAAATAGGGCTAAATGGGGCAATTTCTGTACGGGCTTTTATACCAATTTTTTAACTTTGTTTCATAATGCATGTCTTTGGGTAATTGTCATGGTTAATAAACCAGGCCAGGAGGTTTTCCCACAATAAATCGAATTAATACGTTATTCTTGTAAACGTCAATTGCGGTAGTGATGTTATCGTCTTTTTCACGCGAGAAAACCCCAAGTCGATTACTCAGTTCAACGGCACTCGAGCCCCAGGAGGGTTTAAGTACACAGCGAATGAAAAGTAAGTACAGCAGTTGATTCGTTCGAGTTCTAGTCGTTTACTATTGATTGGTCCCAGCAGAGACGACGCCACGTACTGAATGAATCCGATGATTATTTATTTAAGACACCAATGTGGAACGACAACAACTATCAATTTTTTCGTCACGGTCGCCCTTCGAAGCAATTACTGCTTCCGGGTGATCAGCATACAAGTCACCCTCCTCTCTACTCATGACCGATTTCTTACTTCACTGGCTACAATTTTAACTCTTATCAATTTTACGCTCAAAACTGTATAATTATTTCAGGCCTCACAGTCCCCATGAGAAAAAAAAGTAGGACACGTAGGATACCTTTTTCGAAACGTGATAAAAATGTTAAAACCTGCTGTTGTTGTGGCTTTTATGTAAATTAGTTTTGCAAATAGCGAGACAATTTCAAAACATCCTGGTAATCTTTTCAACAAAAAATTGGATTTTAAACTAAATATATTTGATTTTTCGCAAAATTCAAAGGAATTTAAAAGAATTCTACAGATATCAAAAGATTTTTTAATCAAATGAAGATGGGTTTAACAAATTCTACGTGAACTGAAGAATATTTCATTGAATTCAAGAGGAATTTAAGAAAATTTTGGACGATTTCAGAAGAATTCAAAAAGAATGCAAGACAATTTCATATCAAAATGAATTTAAAGAATTTTTAACGGTTTTTAAAAGATTTATTTTGCAATTAACAAGATATCAAGATATTGTGAATGGTTTTAAGGAATTTCAAGGAAATCAAAATTGAAATTTTTAAAAGTTCGAAGAGAATTCTCAAAATTTTTAATCAAATTATTCCGCAATATTTTTAAAGATTTTAATTAATTTCAGAAAATTCAAAGCGCTTTAGAGGATTTAAAAAAATTTAAGAATTTTCAAGGAATTTAACAGGATTTAAAATATTTCAAAATAGATTTTAAGTGATTTTAATTAATTTTCACGAATTTTTAAATGATTGAATTTTCTATTATTTTAATAATTCGACAAAGTTTCTGCAAACCGGAAATGCCCTGGAATTATCCTACAATACTAATGTCAATAATTTTCCAGATGATTCAACTTTATCAATTGAACCAAGGTGAAAAGATACTAAATTCTCAGAACTTGAATAAAAATTTGGTTTTCAATCAAAAAGATGGATGTAGTTGAATTTCCAACTAAAAATAAATGCCGAAATGGGAGAATAGGGAGAAGACTGTGAAACTCAAATTTTGGATAAGCAGTGAGTAATATTCTTATATATGAATGCCACACTTGCTATTGGCCACTTTGGATTGCAAAATAGTAGATTAGAAATTCTCAGAAAGACTAATAAATTGAACTGGCTGGTCAAGCTGTCAATAATTCATGTTAAATCGCTTCTTGCTTTCAATCACAAGCTAAAATGATAATTCTCTGCGCATAAAATCCAGGCTTAAATTGACGGAATGAGGTGTCTCAAACGCAAACCAATAACATACTATCTTTATATACATGTATACACGTTTATATTTGTGCTGGGCCTGATCCGGCTTCTTGGCTAAGAAATTTTCCAAATACTTATATTTATGGCCCCGTTCGATAAACGCGTTCCAGGTGCCTGCCTTGAAAGCAGGAGCGACTGGTTCTGCACATTTATTCCCCCTTAAACACTCTATGGGTGGTAAATCTCGACGATTCGTAGGCGCCTGACGTCCATCGAGTCTGCTCATTTTTTGTCTATACTAGTGCAACCGACGTTTCATTCTTTGATTTTCAATCGACATCTGCACTAAGATATCCTCACATTCTCCACCACCTCAACTGATCATCGTTAAAGCTGCCATAAATACATGCCAACGTGACTTAATGTGCATCTGTATCTATCAAAACGAGATTTATAATTTCGGTAAGGAATTAACTTTATAACATCTCACTCAATTCACTGCGATGCATTCAATATCTATTCGCATGGAACGGAATTTTAATGGGAGAATTTTCCGGTCAAAAAATTAATTGGAAACTGATTCAGGCCTCACGCAGTCCGCATGAGAAAAAAATAAGGGTGCATAGGATACTTTTTTGTTCCTCGTAGTACACTTTTTTAAAAATAAAAATTAGATAGTTTTTGCGATCTGAGGAAAAAAAAGAAATAAAAGCTGCTGCTGTTGGGGTTTCTGTGCAAATTAGTTTTAAAAATACCAATGCTACGTGAATTGCAAAAAATTCCAGTTAATACAAAAGGAATTTTAAAAAATTTTGGGCGAATTCAGTTCAAGAAAATTTCATATCAACATGAATTTAAAGAATTTTTAATGATTTTAAAAGATTTTTTTTAACATTAACAAGATTTAAAATATAACAAATTTAAAAATATTGTAAGAAATTTAATTTATTAAAAAAATGTTTAATACATTTTTAATTAAATTATTTCACGATATTTTAAAGATTTTAAATAATTTCAGACAATTTAAAATTCTTTAAATGATTTAAAAATCAAGTGATTTGAGAGTAATTTCAAAGAATTTGAAGACTTTTCAAGAGATTTTTAGAAATCACTAGCAATTGAAAAGAGTTTGAAAAGTTTTTCTAAGGATATGAAAAAAATTCAAAAGATTTTTAAAAATTGGTGAAATAGATGAAAAAAGGAGAAGACCTATAATGAATGAAATTAATTTTTAACTAAATATTTGGTTTCATACCAAAAAGGTGCATTTGAATTTCCAACCAAATAAATGGGAAAAATGGGAATTTTCTTCAAAGCAGGGAAAAAAGAGGAATCCTTAAAAAAAAAAAGGAAAAATGGTGGAATGCTCACAAGAAATAAAATGTCTGAATTTACCATTAAAGATACCCAAAACATATGCGCTCTGAATGTATTTATCCTAGAATAAATTTTTCCATTATTCAGTTTAACTATTTCAAATTGTAATTTGTGCTGATAAAATTATAACCCCTGAAATTTACGTTACAAAAGTTACAATTTGAAATAGTAAGAAAAGACTAAATTCCAGAATAGATGCATTCAGAGCGCGTATTGTCTGTGAAGTCTAATCTGTCGAATTTATGTAAATTTAAAGAAAATTGTACACAATTGTCTGAGAATAGGGTACTTTAGTGACTAAATCTTGAAAACAGAGGACATAAGGGATCTCAGCTGAATATAAGGATCAATAAGGGATATAGAGACCGCAGGGCTGTAAAGCCCGCTGATTTAAAAATAATTCCAGTGAATATGAAAAGAACGCAATCTGTCTAATCGGAATAATTTAAAAAAAAATTACAGCTTTTGTGAAGGTTGGCTTTTTACAATAAAAAAATAAAACCACGGATAAAAAGCTCGTTGGAACAGGCAATCGCTTTCGAGAGAGGTATTTGAGCGTTACGCCTGGGATCGCAAATATCGCTAGACTACTTTCATTTTCAGCGTACTAATTATTCAAGGGATGTCCAGCGAACTCGCCGTTTGTTTCGGAAATTTTGTGACTGGTTCGCGCATTTCGCATTTCGCAAATAAAACCGGAACGACGATATATATATATATATATGTCTTTATATATATATATATACATGCAAAATCTGCATACATCTATATATGCAGAAGGGTAGTGCGTATATCTGCGGTAACGCGATGTTTGACTGGTTGAGAGCGGAGCCGATTAATGGTCGCGGGACGATGTTATACGCGGCCTATGCAGCATTAAAAGCGATAATTTTCCGTAACGCCAAAACTGCCTTCCTCGTTATTATTAATTGGCCATTGCTCGCCGGTTTCTCTGTGTTCCGTTCAGTGCTTTACACCAGGCCGCCAACTGTCGCGGTTCCATTGGCACTCTCGGAATTTATATACGCACTGCCCTGTTCTACTTTGTTCTTTCGTCCACGAAAACTATTATACGTTCCAAACTCTCCTGGCCACACGACATTTTTTTTAACCGGACTCAGCACCGCAAGCGGAAACAAGACCGCGAACAAAAATTCGAACAGGAATTATAAAACGGCTAAGGGAAAATAGATACAAGTTTTCTAAGGATTCTTCACATTCTCTTCCACATGAAGAGTTCCGAGACGAGATCCGAAGTTCACGTGTATTTCCTCGTGGATATTTTCGGTCGACATACTTATATAACGAAATGTTATTTTCAGAAGGAAACCTTCCCATGGTGAAGTTGTCACCCTAACTATAAAATACTATATCATCATTTTCTTTACGAGACTGTAGTTTGCAACGTTTACGATAAACGATAATGAATTCTTTTTTTTCTAACACGTACAAGATCCCAAATTTTATGTTAGTTTCATCCCCCCGCCCTGCATATTTTGAACTCATACTACTAATATTCTCACCCCCCGCCCTTCAAAAACTCCAAAAACTTTCGTGGGGTCAAAACTTGATGGCAGATAATAGGTCTTTTCAATGGTAAAAGACATCCATAAAACTTTCATCTCATCCTTTAAGCCAAAAAGTTTTTGAGGAAATAGAGAATTTTTAAAGAGTTCAAAATGAATTAGGAAGATGAAAGTATTTGGAGTGCAATTTAGCATTGAAAAAACCTATTATCAGTAATATTAATGTTGACCCAACAAATTAGGGTGATTTTGGTGGATTTTTTTAATTTTGAGGGATGAAGTAGGGTGCGTTCCAAATTCGCAGGGGGATTGAAACTTTGATGGGTTATTTTTGGGGCTTCACACCATAACTTTTCTAAAGAGAATTGTGGATCTTGTATGTCTCATTGAGACTCTCATTCAGTCTCATTTTTCTTTAATGGAATTGTTTGGTGGTTGCTTTTCAAAATTGGAAAATTTGTTGAGTTTGAAAATTTGGTGGGACAATCACAGAAATAGTAAGCTATGGTATACAACTACAATTTTTGGTTACCATAGCAACTATTTCATAATAGTTACCATAACCACATCTTGTTCTGGAAACCACAAATTACATTTACCTTCCAAAAGTGTATTTTTTCCAGAAAAAAAACTACCAAGTAAAGGGGCCGGAGACACTCTGAGTTCCATGAGGTGTTTCAAAACACCCTTTACTTGAGTTTTTAAGTACTTTACATTTCGATCTAAAAACGTCGAAATTTGGACAACAAATACCAAGAAACGACCACGCAATAACTCCAAAAAAAAAAAAATTTGGATATTTCAATGGTGGACCATTTTTATCTCTGTGGAAGATTACTCGTGCTTTTAAATCCATAAGAAGGGAATAAAATGGATTGTAATGAAGCGAATAATAAATAACATAAAAGAAGAATGGAAATTTCATACTTATTGCTTGAAAATATAAGTATTCTCACAACTTTGTTATAACTTTGTATATTACTAATAAAAAGTTCTTAATGCAATTATTTTAACAACTAACTCTAAAGTGAAGGGGAAATATTTGTCTTTAAATGCGTGAACATTTTTTAGTAAGAGGAAAATAATTGTTTATCGACAATATTGTAATTGGAACTTGACATATTTTATGTCGCAGAAGGTGTTACATGGCAATTTAAATTGTTCGGTCATTAATACACAACATTGAATGGCATTGGTTGTATTTAATTGATATTCGATATAATTTTATGCGATCGGAAAAAGCATTAAATGGCATTAAACTTATATTTGGTACTTCATCCCAAAGGAGTCACTCTAATGCCATATTTTTTTGTGGATTCTAAATGACACAAAAGAAAACAGTAATGCCAAGAAAGCGCATATACGGACAGAAACGGAATTTGTTTGGATTCATAGGCATTAAAGTGTACAATTTTTTCAATGCTCTCCTTTTTACAGGGTCATGAAAAATAAAGGGCAACCATTATTGGAGCATTCAAAATTCCTTCCAACCCAAGTGGCATCGTCGCTATCAGTTAAATGGTGCAGACGATTTTATGCTCATGTCAATTTGCTTATCGTCGCGCATTTAGGTTGTTGTATTTTTATTATTAACGTGGGTACATGGGCGCGTCAAGATAGGACAAAATATGCGATAAGAGAGGGACTACCTGAAAGGTGTTCATCCAGTTATTTCTCTACCAACGAAAAAAAGAAATAAAATAAAGAAGGTTAAGTGAAATGTAGAGGAGTGAACAAAATGAAGAAGAGGAACAAACTGATCCAGGCGTCGAATCAAGGTCGGCAAGATCGAGGAGAAAGCACTCACGGCAATAATAATAATCATGATAATAATAATAACAACAATAATAACAATAATGATAGTAAGTAGACGTTTTTATAGATGTACTCCTCGTTTCTGTGGTGTTTGAACTTGTATATTCGCGGTCTTTCGTTGCGTTCGCGCTAACGTTCTGCGGTCGACGAGAACGACCTCGGCAAATCTTCGGAACCGCGACCACGAGCGCGCGCCTCTGTGGCAAGCGTTTCTCTTCTGGGGAAAAAACGAAGGATAAAGTAAGTGGCTTAAAGCCGGAATGGACATCTCGACCTCGCAATAAATTCTCTCTATCAAGATGGGCTCTCCGTGCCGACGGTGTGCTGAAGGGCGCTACTCCGTATCGCCGAGAGTCGTTATTGTGCGGAACTGCCAGTTGGAAAAGGTGAGATTTGCGAGAATACACCACCAAATGACTGGAGTCAATAACTCTCTTTAATACAAGGAGATGATACCATAACTTCCTGGAATTCTCACCTCTTCCCTTTCCCGTAAAAATCCATGTTGATTTCTAGAGAAATGGATCAAATGGTCAAATGGATCAGGTATTTTATTCAGCATGTCTAGGTGTCTAATTGCCCTTAATTTTAATCGACTGCTATAAAAATAGGAATTTTCTCTCTGATAATTGAACTTATTAATTATTATTTAACTGGTCAATACGTATCAGTTCAAGCAGGGTGGAGACTCATCAGTTGGGAATAATGTAATTTGCGAGATTAACAGTATAAAATATGATAAATACCCGTGAACCTCCCAAATGTTTGGCAAATATGTAGAATATTTGGTTATTGTTGAAATTAATACTCAGGCCCCTGCTAAAATCTCGGAATTAGTATTATTAAAGTTAATCTGGAGATTAATATTATTCGTATAATATATGGAGCTTTTCATTATGAATTCATTGCTGTAGTTTGATATTCATAGGGATTTCTACCTTCATAGTTAATTTTACTATAAGCAGGATTGTATAATGCACATTAAAGTACATATGTGTCATACTCTTTATGCTTGAATCTATATGGTCTAAATTAAATATTATAATCTTGAATAATCATGACTTGAAGTGTATATCACCTACTCAAACACAATCTATTGTCCTGCAGCAAGGCAACAAGACATTCATAAAAAGAATCCGAATATACTACGCCTATCTGAAATGATATCTTCCTCTTTGTCACAGGATATTAAGATATCGTTTGTATTGTTTTACGGCAATTCAGAGTGCAAGTACATAAGCAACAATGGGTATGTATTCGGTCTGTTCGACCATAACTCGACAAGAAACGCGTTCGTACTGCTTATGAATAATGATAATGCATCGGTTGAATCTGCAGGAACAATACCCGATTCATACCCTCGTGTTCCGCGTGGGAGGACTTCGAAAGCAACGTTTAAAATGTAACGGACATCACGTTTGGCGTTACCTTCGTTAAGTGCTCGCATTTCGACATAAATGGTAATCTCTTAAGCTCCTTTTCAGTAGCAATTTACTTCATCCAAGTTACGAGACACATTGCTCCAATCACTTTTCATCAACGCTATAACAAAAATTGTTCCCTTATCGAGGTTTATAATTCAACGGCTCAGCGCCTGATCCTATAGGAATCAGGACTGATCTATTTTTCTGACGATGGATAAGCTCTGCTCGATTCTACATATATGTATATATGCGGGTTATAAAGTATTTTCCAACCAGTGATGATCATAAAATAAAGTACAATGTAATGTAAAACATATTTGAACTACCTATTGTGTGTATAATTGTGTAACGTATTTATTTTTCCAAGTTACATACTTGCAATTTTCGATAAGATCAGGTTCCCTTTATTCCGCACACGAACAAGGAAAGTGCATTAAAACTGAGTCAGGCCGAAATCTTATCTTATCACGAGAATGAAATAATCCGCATGAAACTTTGTGGGCCGATAACCCACTTCATCTTCCACTCAAAGTGAGAAATGAGAAACGAAGTTTTACTGACGAATATATACATATACATGTCGGTAAACTTTATGAGAATCATGACAATTTTTCCTTTTTGTCAAATAACATTTTTCGGGTTCTTTTTTCTGCTTCTCTCGTATATTAATGCTATATTCCCATGTGGGGATTTCGAGGCAAGAGGTAAGACGAGCGAGCGACTGCCTGTTTGTTTCATAGCTTGCAAAAGCGAGGGAGGTTTCGTACGCTATACTTAGAAATCCTCTAAACTTTTGGCCCCGCTCCCGAAGCTCGGAAAAATACGAGCCGTCAAAACAGAAGCATAACTCCTTCGTGCGGCTTGCGTGCGGTCATTGCAACGTCAATAAAAATACACCGCGCGTCTAATAAAGCGACTAATAGGGGCATCGTTGCTTCGGTGACATTAATGGCAGTGTCTCTTCTTATTTACGAACGTCTTCACCATTTCGAATGAAGCAAAAAGGGGTACCGAAAATTTATGACCTCTGCATTGTTGCGGCTCGAAGAGCTCGAAATTACTTTTAGTAAAACGAAAAATGCTCGTTTACACTCCTCAAATCTGAATGAGATCCCGACTACCGAGTACATAAAAAAGTTGCTTAAGTATCTTTCGAGAGATCAACATTATTTTAATTGAAAAAACATTTCATAACACAAAATTCATTACAGTAGGGTAGAGAATAATATGTCTGAGATGCCCTTTGTTAACGTAAAATTCAATTGACCTTCTAGTTTGACTTCTTCAAACTTTCGTTCCACTTAAAGTATGATTAAAAATTGCAGTAATGTGTTTTCAATTCTGTGAAGAAAGGTTGGTACATTAGGCTTATGGAGCAGAGTTGGAAAGTGGCTAAAAAGCAAGGCATGTTCAAGAGAAGTACTTTGAAGTACTATAAAACTTTATTTTTACTCAAGATTCGTTTCTAACTTACTGGTAAGGGGATTTAAATTCTTTTCTCTTAAAGTAATCTCATTCGTTCCAAACTCGACGAAGCTTCGATGATACTTTCTTTCTTTTTTAATTCTTTCTGCTTCGGATCTCTTTTACGTTTCTTTCCTTCGCGGTTTCGGCTTAATACCTTCTGTCCAGACTGAGAATTAAGGTGCAGGTCAAGGCGATCGTTAGTTCCACAGTGCAAGGATTCTTGCAGTGAAAATACTTAGGTAAAAATATTCCACGTGGATATTTTCATGAGAAATATCGATTTTGAAGTTTCCTTCTGTTCGGTGGAAGCTTGTGCAAGTGAAAAATGCGATTTTGAGAAAGAGAAGCGTTCGAGAGGTAACGACACGTGATGTCTGATGCAGTTTATAGGCTGATTAATGATAAACTGCACTATCGTTGAGGAACATATAGGAGCTGTGCTACTCGATAAAAGCCGGAGGACATCGATATCAGCTGCTCCTGGGTTGCCTACCACCAGGACGTTTAAATTCATTCATCACTTTTTTCGAAGTCCAGAAAGATCCCTTTTTATTCCCACGTTTTGTTCTTTTTTTATTAGTTCCCTCTGAATCACCGTCCATCTACCTCAGTAGACAGGGGGTTGCACGTTACATCTATAGCTGTTGGTCAACACTGATGGAACGAACTTACTGGATCTTTGGTGATCTATCGATCCTCGGCCAGCCGAGACATTATCGTCTGGAGCCGAAGAGCCAAGTGTGGAGGTGGCGTAATCGTGTTTGTTTGTACGGAACATCAAGCCACGTAGAATTAACAATGCCGTCAGTGTTACAAGCCTGCGTGCTCAATTGCATTGCGTATGTACACATATAGGTATATCGCCCAAGGAATTTTTCTTATCGGAGTTGCTATAATCATGTGGTTGTGGCGAAATTCAATTTTCTTCGCTATGAAATTAAGTTAATGGATAAAATAATATAAAAAAAGCATGGATGCTGTTGAGTGTGTTCAAACTTTGTTAGTTCGAAAGGAAAGGAAAGGAAAGGAAAGTAAAGGAAGAAGTAAAAAACTTTTGAACGTAGTTTTCAAGTCTTTACATTATTTTTATCCACCATTCAGGCAAAAATGATTAAGTAAATCAGGTAAAAAATCTCTTCTATCTAAACTTCTACCTAATTCTACCTAAACTCCCAAATCCATAAAATCCTTATGCAACAGTTCCGAAGTCTCTTGAAGGTCTTTCCCGTCGTTTCCCAGTGCGATCACATAAATCTGTTCTGAGTCGCCTACGCAGCACCTGTGGTTTGTGCATAATAAGCATCTCTGTGTATCGACTCAACTCTTTCAAGCGGAGAGGCGGGAAAGATGGTGATGTAGAAAATAAGAGTGTAAAAAGAGGCATAATACCGTCACGAGCAATTTTTCTTTAGCGAATGGTGGTGGTTGGGTTGGCTTTTAACGATCATCATGCAAAGTGAACCTAAAATCGTCCTGGTCCAATGGAAAATGCTTAAGCGAGAAGCATATATTTGGGTCATGTTCCTTTAAAACGCGAGCACGTTCGCCACCTCTAGCTTCCGGTCATAAAACTACGAATTGCTTCTGGGAATTCGCGTGAAACACACGATTAAGCGACTAGCTGCTGTTTACTGTTATTTCCACCAAGATTCCAAATCCAGGGAACCTCGCTCTCTCTGTTACCCAATTTCGCGAGTAATCCCCTCTAATCTCCTTTATCTACGTCGCTGACGCGAATGACCGCGATACTCACAATACTCACAATACCACAAGAAAGAGGGAAAATGGCTAAAGGGAAAGAGAAAAGCGAATTTTCGTGAAGCGGGCTGCTTACCGAGATTAGGAGTTGCTTTAAACCGGGAGAACTACTGGGTAAACGCCGCCAGGAGTCTCATTAAATAAGAAGAGAGAGGTTCAGATGGTTTGTGAGATTGAGGCAGATGAGGAGAGAAAAAGGAAAGGAACTTTGGGGGAAGGGGGGGGGGGGGAGAAAACAGAAAAAGGGAGGTCAGAAAAATAGAGGATTGACTGGGAAGATAAAATAAAGAGAGGATTGAATCCAGAAGAGGACAACCAGTGTAGCAAGGGTGTCTTCCCACTGGAGAATCAACTCTGTGGATACTTTCAGTACTGTGAAACAACACTCGAACTTCCAAGATGAAGAGCGACCGAGTCAAGGACGAGTGTCGAAAAGAAAAGAGGACAACTTCGAGAGTCCAAACCATTTTAATCGAAGTGAAAATCTTTACTGATCATGGAGATACTTATGAATGAAGTATGAAAAATAAATGAATGACATTTACTATACTGTTTGCATGAAATGTGTCGTTACATATGAAAAGTATTGAATCTGAAGAAAGTATCCAATAATAATGGAGAGGAAAAGAGTAACTTTAAAATTACGAATGCATCGGCAAATATGTGAGCAGCGCTTGTGGAATAGATATTACTAGAGTGCATGAGGTGTGAAGAGACACAGTGTTGACTTATCAAATAGATGTGTCGGACTTGAATAAATGTATAAAATTGAAAGCCATCTATATTTTTATCTCTAGGCTTTCAGATTGTAATGCCGACGAATTATAAAAACGGCTTTACATCTGGCTTTAAATCTAAAAAACTATTTAATTGACATGAACTTAATCAAATTATCATTCCCTCTAATAAAACCAAAAAAATGTATGCTTGTCGGAGTTTTATTCGAGAGGGCATGCTATTTTTTAATGCCGCTAACTACAGCAGTACTGGAAACATTGTTTCTCCCGAACAAAAACCTCGTCAAGTACTTTCCGTTGGTGACAATTTTCACAGAAAAGTGACGCATCGCCAATGTTCTGTTAAACAAACCAAAATGTATCGCGCTATACTTTTTAAAACACTTTGCCGAGCATATTGTAAACTCAACAACAGATGGTAGCATTTTTTTGTCGTCATAGAGCTTTTTGCTTCATGTGCCCCGGTTATAAAATATTCTCCCTTTTTTCACAATTGAATGAGCTTAATAAACTTCATAATCGTTTTTCAGAGTTTATATAAAAGCTCTTTTATTCATATCTTTCGATATAGAAATCTATTTATTTAATCACGAGCCAATCAAATACGAAAAATGGATCATAATCTTTTTAAATTGACATTGCACACTGCAAATGAATTCATCAAAACAATGATTTTCACGATTTTATTCAATTCCACTTTGTATGCGAAATTTCACCAGGTTCATGCACACATTCCTATTTTTGTATGGGAGTGATTTATCACCACCACTCGTGACTGTCGGTTGGGTGAAAATCGAGTGGATTATTGTAGTGGCAGGATTGTTGGATAAAGTAAGTAAGCGCCAGCATAAATGATATTTCCGATAAGCTCGAGAATAGATCATTAATGTCGCAACCTGTACCCGGTGGCGACTCGCTGACGCGGGGGTCTGCACTGGCGACAGCCCATCACTGAGAAAATAATCGATCGGACGTTAATTGCAACGTGGTTCGCTGGACCGACTAACACGGCCGCCTATGAATTATATGTAAATAACAAATGACCCGGCATTTCAGTGGACGGATGAAAACGCTCGGGTCAAAATATACGAGTAGTTTGGGTACACAAGCGTTTTCCAATTAATGGATTTCCGGCTTTATCTGACCATGGCGAGACACGAGGTGCCTACCACTTAAAATACGCGAGACTGTCGATGCGAAAACGCATTTACAGGTGCGTAAGAACATTCGGGGAAAATAATCTACAGCGTGAGCCGAATTCTGATGAATGCTTATTTGAGCCCGATGTTTGCTTGATCCGATTACATCCGATCTCTCGAATAATCGAGGAGGCACATTTGTACCGATCATGCGGCTGAACCAACGTTTGCATAAATTATGGCTCGATCGAGGACACTTTGCTACCTGAATCACGAATGATGATGTGCGGTGACTGTCAGTTTACATCCCTGGGAACCAGAGCTGGCTACAATTCACTCGATAAAGCCAAAGTCTTTGTGGTATTCAAATAATCGCAAAAATAATTTCCGTATCTTTTTTTGCGTATCCATAGAAATGGAATTTCAATGGATATTAGATGATATTATGTAACATCACGAGAATAATGATCACATGCTTAACGATTCATGGTCCCAATCATCAATTAGTGAATGGCTTTAGAGGATTTGTAACAAAGTTCATCAAATGTTTGATTCTAATTACTGAAACCACAAAATGTACGAGAGGCATGAAGCTCTATAATTGCGTCGGAATCGAGTAGTATATATGTTTGTAGTAAACTTTACTGTTCTCTATAAATGTTTAGACTAAATTTCATACAACCATTGCCCTAAATTTCGACTCTGTTCCAGGGTGGCCAAAAGATCAATTTTTAGATTACCTTGAAATTTCCCTGAAAGGATTAAAAATTTTTTATTTTCAATCACAGTAAATCCCAGGATGTCAAATTTTGAACCAGAATTGTATCAAAGCGATGTAGAATGGAGAAAAAGTTAACAATCAGCAACTACATTCACATATTTCTAAATATAGATAAACCTACGTACTAATTGATTATTCTTAAAATTGTTTTTAACCCAAATTAAACAAGTTTTCTGTGTTGTTAATGAAAAAAAAAAAACAAGGGAGAATTCTGACTGTACATAATAAAGCGTACAACAATATTGGAATAGAATGCAGTTTCAGCGTTCTTGGGGATGAAAACATAACTTATTCAAAGATTAATTAGCAGATATTTTCTGAATTGTTACAAAATGAGCAAATTTTGTAGATGTAGCCGAATAATTTTGCTAGGTCTACATTTGCGTATCCACGAACAGTTTGAGGATTATTTTTCAAATTAAAAGCGAAAGAATATTTCATGTGAATAGAGGACGAAAGATAGATTGAGAAAGTAATAAATTTAAATGCCTAAGTGTATTGCCAGATTCGTCAAAATGTGAATAGTGTCGAAATCAGCTGCTGGTCATATTGTACATAATATGAGAAATGTCCAATTGAAGAAATCAGAGGATGCGTTGTAAATTGAAATCATATGAGAAAAATATAAAGATACGAGAGAATTCTAAGATATAAATTAACAATGAAATAAGAATTACGAGCATTAATTGCAGAATATACATTTCGAAATTCCTCAACATGCGGCCACCTTATGTTCACAATTTATAAATCATGGACATTTTCCTCCGAGCTTCGAAAGGAAAAAAGGTATTAAATTGACGAGAGATTATCCTGAAGATGACCAGGACTGGTATGGATAATTTGAGACTCGTTAGTGCAAGGCGAAGGCGATTGCCAAGTGGGGTTAGAAGGCAAACAGTTATTAACCCGAGCTTCTAACCGCCCCTGATGCGAAGTGTTATCAGTTCACGCGAGTGGATTGGCGGTTCGTGGTTGTCTGAAGTGTCTTAGAAACAGCTTTCCAGCCAACTCGTGACGATGTAGCGTCTGCCAAGCGAAGCTGTACTCTGCGATCCTGTACACAATTCTCTATCCTCTATCCTCCCCCAATGTTTCCTCGTACCTCATCTCGATCTCGCGATCGTGAGGTCGCATTAACAGTACATAGCGAGCGTTCTCTCCTCGACGAGTGCTGATGGAGAGTTTTGACCCCCTGTGTACGGTCGTATACACCAAGCAAACGTGCCTACCCCCACGTGTATCTCCTTGTAGGATTTACGTACGTACCTCATGGCCAACACGGGGTACGAGGAGAACCAAGTGAGATGAGAGATGAGGAATGAGGAATGAGAGAGAGAAGATACCAACTGCCTGCTGGATATAAATATATAAACGACTAACAATTCCTTGCCTATTGTACTTCACGCTCCGAGTTTACATGTGTATTTTACGCCGAGATCCAATGGCGCCGAGCCGGTGAAAATTGAAATATGATGTTGGCTGAGAAGCATTTATTGTGTGTGTGT
>JAUESI010000016.1:47596-61341 GCA_032275145.1 Synergus laeviventris | reverse complement strand
TGTGTGTGTGTACAATAAAATATCCCTGTATAATAAAAATACCCTAAAGTTTTTTATAATAATCATGCTGATCATGTATCCCACTTTACCGCTTTCCCATTCAATTCTTAAATTGCTGCAGCATTCAATGGATTTTAATACAAGATCAAAAGTATATCTCATTTTTTTGCTTCCTCGTGAAGGAAGCTTTGTGGTTGTTACGTTTTCCAATAATTTATTACTGAAAAGTTCTGAACGTTCAAATGAACGAATTTTTGTACACATTACAACTTATAATGGGTATATTGTTATTATGAATTTGAATACTATTTCTGGTTTGAAATATAATTAAGAAAAAAATATTTCGTACATTTGAATGTTCTAATCTTCTGGTGCATAATATTTTTAAAATAGTTTAATTAAACTTTCCTCGGTTCCAATTAATTGTCCGGATGTATGGTATTTATGAATGTATTTAATATTGTAATATGTATGTACGTATATATATATATATGGTGGATGGATGTCGCCTTCTTTTCAGTTGTGCAAAAAACCTTATTAATTAATTCAAAAAAGGGTCGAAATTTAGAACGTTGGTATTAGACATTTATCAACTAAACTAGCATAATTCAAAGTTGGTGCAAGAATATAAAAAGATTCTTTGCTTCCAGAAAATACAAATTTAAATATATTTTTTAGCATTTAAAAAAATCGTTAATGCTTCCTGTATGAAGACGCAAATGGATTTGCAACTTCATCATAATGTAGAAGCAAACTGCTCAACAAATAAGCACAAAAAAGCTTGTGCAAGGAGAAGAAATATTCCTTGTGTCGTGACGAATCAATTTTCTTGTACGATTAAGTTATAGTCACGACATTCATCGACAATGAATAACTTTAACTTATAACTTTAAGTTATAGTGACGAGATCCATTTCAGTTATAGTGGCGACATCCATCCACTCACAAAACTTGAAAATTGATTAGAATGTTGGTATTAGACGTTTATCGACTGAGACAAAAGTAGCATAATTGATTGTTGATGCAAGATGCTTTGCTTCGAGAAAGAAGAATTAAATGGAGGATATGAATAGAAAATTCATGATAGCAAATGAATGATTTACCCAAAATCCATTAAGTTTATCTTACAACATTTAATTAGTCTCTTCTGCTCTTTTATCAGTTTATTAGTTTTAATTGGACTCATCCACACGTATCCTGCTCATTTAGAAATCACCCTGTGAGAGCTATTTTCCGAGGAAAAAATAAAAGTCGTCCACGTTGTCGTGCTGCGAGTATTTAGAAATAATGAGAAAATAGGAAAGTGACATGATTGACCCTCAGAGCATTTGAAATTTGATATAGAAGATACGGAACTTTGAGAGAAATCACGGGATAATTTGTTGGAGAAGAAATATTGACGTTTGTCACCCCATTGCCTTTCAATTTCTTTGATAATGTTGCTAGCTCTATATATAGGAAGAAAGAGGGTACACTTAAGAAATATCGGAGGGTCGAGGGTCCGTTCGAGCGCTAGATGCCTGACATCCTTTATCGTCGCATTGTGACCGCAAGGATCCTATTTGGGGTGCTCTTACAGACGACCCTATCTGCTCTCTTAATGAGTGTACAATCTTCCTTCTATATACTGCAAAGAGCTACGTACTCCTTGACGAAAAAAAGTAAAATGCACTGTGTAGTTAAAAATTCTTGGATAAGGCAGTCCAAACAAGATATGTAAAAAAGCTACCTTCTCAAAGATTCATTGATTTCTTTATTTGTTTAGAATCGCTCTATATAACACGAAACCGCAGGCACTCGAGTGTTTTCTTTGGTGACGGTTCAATAACACGTCGCTGATCAACAAGCCAAATGGTTCTTCTTTACTTTCTGTTGAGGTTGCCTTGTCAGTTGTCACTGTCAGCGAAAACAGCGATAGAATAAAATAGGGGAAACATTGAGCCTGAGACACTGCGACTGGGAAGCACCTTTTTCATAAAAAGAATAAAAAGCGTCCCCTTCTCAAAACAAACTGTCTTGCAGGCTTTGCAATTTCCACCTGCGTTTACCATTTACTCGTAGCCTGACAAAACATTTTTTTATGCGTTTTCACACTCCACAAGCGGAAGCGATGAACTCTAAATGGGAAGTAGAAATACTTGAGAGAAAAAAAGCTGAGTGTGTGTTGTTTTACTAAAATAACTGTATTGATTAATGTCTAGAAATCTTGAATCTATCATATATAAGGACCGAATAAATTCGAAAGAAACAAGTCCATCTATGTGGTGCTCTACTTGTATACCCAAGCCGTTTCCGTTTCCCATTGTGTGTATTTGATATAAAAAAGGCATATTTGAAATCCTGCAAAGATTCCAGCCACTTTCATCTTACCGCATTGCCTCGCAAGGAAGGTTTTAGTAAGACGATCAAAGAATCTTTCAACTGTAGGGATTTCTATTTCTGAGGGGAGTCCCACGGATCCTTCTGCGAGAGGGGAATTTATTCCAACTTTAGTTCCTTCCTTCACCCCACGACCTGGTTCAATACCCGGAATTTAGAAATACGAGTAGTAAGCAGTGGTGTCGTAAACGCTCTGCAAGAAGAGTATGCATTTCGTGAAAAATATATAAATCGTGCTTCTTGTTCCGACAAGTGGTTGGTGCGAAATGTACAAGAGTCGTGACCACTTTTCAAATAGATTATCTCAAATGGAATTGTTTCTATTTTTAACCATAGTATCATCATTTCTTCAATTTATAGCCAGCAAGAATTAATGGTTGCAATTTGAAGATTAGAAAAGAGCATGAAACCGATTTTGGGATTGGTGGATAGAAAACATGCTTCAAGGATTTGAATCTGAAGAAAAATCTTGTTTCATTTAAGGCATTGGTGGTTCTTGTAGACGAGTATCTTATAGACAAGTCGATCTTTGGGAAGATCGACGAATCAGGACGGATGTTGCAGCAAGAAGGGAAATTGATCGGGTTGCAGTTAAATACGCGTGGTATCCGCGTCCTTGCGTAGCATCTATGATCTTATAGGAACTACGAAGATGGATGGAAGGATGCGGTCCAACTCGATGGAACGAGCATGTACCAGCAAGGCAAGAAGACGAACGAGGAGAAAGAAAATAGGAGGGAGTCTACCGGGGTCGAAGGTCGGGTACGTGCCTCCGTTCCTCAGATCTTGACTCGTCGTGGCTCAACCACGGTAAAACACACCTGCCCGTCGGTTGAACTCGTTACTCGGCCCACAAACTTATTAAATCCCTCGGTAAATGACCGCGGACCTACTTACTTCGACATCAATTTCTCGAACAGGATTTTACTTAATAAAAAACGTGAGCCAGTGCTTTTTATCAAAATCTCTTCCGAAGTGGTTTCCCCGCCTCAACTTTTTCATACCAGGGAGCATAACTTCCTTAAGGTGGAGATTATTCTTGAAATATTTCTTACTATTACGAAGAAAACTTTTCTTAAATGAGTATTTTCGGTCATTAAGGGTTGACAGACACTTTCGAGACAAATAAAGGGCAAACTAACGAAGCAAAAAATACAATCCGGCGTGACATAACACGAACTTTTCTCGAAAGTTTCCAGCGCCGTGTCCCAGATTTGTGGAGAAGAGAAAAGCAAAAAGGAAACTTGGACCAGTGTTTGAAAGTTTTTGGTATACCGAAGTTCTAAAAAGCTTGTGCACCTGCAGTGTTCTGCTTTGCCTGGCAGAAAACTGATTCTTCAGAAATGGGACCATCTTTTATACAATATACATTATACATCGACACATTTGAGACAAACTGCATCAAATCTGTGTCATAAAAATAAAACACAACTCACAGCGTTGCTTAAAAACCAATTTAAAAGACGTAAGTCTATTTTAATTTTCATAATAATTTCATCGCGCACCTCACTCAGCTTGAAATGCCACTTGCAGTAATTAAATGACAAGGCAACTTCTTATCGATAAATCAGGTTTTAAATAAAACGAGTTACAACTTAATCGTAAAAAGTATAATTATACTTGAAATATGGAATTACAATGATCCCCGTGAAGTGATAAAGGTAAGGACCCAACTGCCATTAATTTTGCAGCTGCGACCATTAATAACTATGACCCATTACGAGATTCTCGTTCCAGAAATCAAAACGCGCATAGCATCGACGCGTACGAGCAATTTATCGCTGTATATGCAGTGGTGCAAACTCTCCTTGGCAGCGGGTTGAAAAAACTTTCATTGCTCGCCTTCGCCTCGGTTTACTAGCGTAAGGGGTCGTTTTACGATGTACGTTTTTGTGGGCGGAAAGAGAGAGATCGACAGGAGTCGTGATCGATGCATCGCGCTACATCCAATGTGGCGCGCGAGCGGAATGTAGAGCCTTTATAGGCATTATCCGCATATTACGGTTTATTTATTCGATCGGCATGCATATAAGTGCCTCCCGTCCAGACATCGTAAAGTAGATGCGTTTCTTGCGTAAGAAGAGTAACGCGCGCTATGGTGAGACCATTTTACGAGCTCGGTAGCGCAGAACATTTTCATTTTCTCACCACGCCAGACCATAGCTGCGAATGCATTTTTTTAATTTCCCTAATGTACAAGAGCCATTTTTTACCTCAGCGGAATATAAAAGCATAGTAAAGATGCGCGATTGTATTTTTACATGGATTCAACTACTAGTCACTAACCAGGAAAAGTTTCCCTGGAAGCTCGCCATTCGCAATGGGGTATTATATTATAAAACACTGGTGCAATTATATTAATTGACACGTATAAGTGTTAGGACTGCACAGTATAAAAATAATTAACATTTTTTTAATTTCTTTGACTCATTTTAAAGGTGTACATCTTAAGCAGTTCATCTTTAAGAGAACTGATCATCGAAAAGCAGGAGAACTCAAAATTCTGACCTTCAAATGGAAGCCAGTCTTTTCAAGGTCCAGTCCGAATACTCCGCTGCCAGGAATCGGAGCCTCACCTTAATCAGAAATTAGGTCGGGGAAATTTCGCGATGACCGGAAACGGAGAGATTTGCTTCAAACGGAATTGGCGAGGATGGAAGGCTAATATGGGTTGTTTGCACTCTTAGTATAGAACTTTGCTGACGCAGTGTTTTCTGTGGTGTTTAAAGGACCAAGTTCTTGTAACCAGGGTGCCATGATAAATCTGAGTGAAGCCCTGCCCCCCCTAACGCCTCTTACCCATTTATTCGTTCCGACCCGTTAACTCGACATATCCTATTCTACCTGCGAGAAGGTGCTTTCATTCGCGTGGGTGTACACATCCAACGACCCGGAACCTTTGCTTTCCTTCGAGACGGCAAATCTCTCTCGTATCTAGTTCCTGCCCGGTTCCACGTACAAAGTGCGACGTGCGCCACGTTGCATTACGTATATTTATCTCGTTAGAGTTGACTCTGCGGTCTTCCTACGCCCTCTGGTTTCTCAATCGGGTTATCTCGTCTCGAAATTGGTCGTCGCGCCAACGAATCGCACCATAACGGCCTTCTGTGATTCGCCAGTAACGCACCCTACTTTATGCAACCATCCGTGCAGATGATTAGATTCGAGAGACGCATCGGAAATGTGCCTGCTCGATTTACCTCGATATCGAAAATTTGAATACTGATTTGACAGCGCTCACATTGTCGGGAATAGGAATCATTTCAATTTGGAGATATTTGGAAATTGGAATATTGAAAATTTGCGTTCTTGAAAATAATGATGGTGTATTCATTTAATACCAGCTAAAATTCATTTTGGGTATTTGGATCAGAAAAGACTGTTTACAGTGACTTGTCAAACGTCACTCAGTAATTAATGAACGCAGGAAGTTTGCCGGAGGCAAGAAATTATACAATTATCGGAAATTTCTTCGGAAATCGAAGACACTGTATATTAATATATCGTTGAACAAATATTGATATTTATATATGTTTAATATGATTCGGAACAAATACACATAAGGAAGACCACGACTTTGAAGCAGAAGAATTTTAAAAGCATCTAATTTCCACAGCTTCTAAAACTACAATTTGAATTTCGCGACGGAATGCGGCCAGAATTGGAGGTTACGTTTAAGTGTGGCAGCGACATTCTAGCGGGAAATTTTTAAATAGAGATCTGCATTCAAAAAGTGTATAGAGTAAATATAAAATGTAGAATGGAATATGGAATTTCAAATGAGTGTAGGATGCAATTGTACTATTTTTTGAATCGAGAGCCTCTGGAAAGTGTACACATGTCCCTGTTTTGGTCAACATTTGGAGACAACAACTTTTCGCCTAAAAGTAAAAAGAATATCGATATATCGTAAGGGGAATATCGATATTTTCGATATCGATGTCCCTTGACGATTCAGAAAAGCGCAAAGTGAGATTCGCGTTGCTTAATTTTGAGGCGTTATGTTTATATTTCGCGCTTTTTTCTATACTGTTTAAATTGAATGAATGAGTAGATAAATATCTTGAAAGGTGCCTCAATCCTAAGCCAACCATCCATCGTTCCTGTATATTTTTATCTCATAGTTGTCGCCTAATGGCGAATATTTAATCGACTCGTATTAATTTAACTGTATTTGTTCATCTGACATTATATTTATCGTATGAATTGTATGTATGTGTCTGTACATTTTATGAATTTTATTTAACTCAAAATTCTTATTTGATTGTTGAATTGTACTTTTTGAATTATTACAATTTTAAGTAAGTAAAACATTATTTTTTGAAAAGGGAAGTAATTAAGTCTGTAAAGTATGTGCCATCTGCATCCCTGTGCAAGGCTGAGTATCAAGAGTCTTTGGTCGTGTCTCGACTTGAGCTGAAGAGACGCGGCTTTGCCATTAGCCGACACCCGTCGTGCACCGCATATGTAGGCGAGTGCAGTAGTCGCTAATTGGCAAACATCGGTCCGCCGCTTATCGCGATTGACATACGATTTTTGTGAATTATAACTGGGCTTGGCTCTTCGGTCCTTGTATCTTGTGTACCACCGCCTCCATAATATGCTACTGCATCGACAAGGAAGATCCGATGAAAAAGAGCTCCTAAGAATCGATCTTCATACATTAAACATCCACTTCGTATTTTTCTATCCAGAACTTCAGGCTTTTCTTTCCATAAATCTCAATTCAGATCAATCTACCTTTTTCAATATTTTCTCAATCTTCCCTAACACACTAAATCTTTTTCTTCTGCAATGGGATTCCTTTGATTCAAGAAACGGTATCAACTTATACAAATCGTATACTCTAATTCGATCATTTCCTAGCTATTGTGGATGAATATTTGTTTATCTGTACTGTCTATTCTCAATCTATGCTTTACTACCAATGCATTATTCATTGAATCTGAATTCAAAGGATCGAAAAGTGGAGCATCCGGCAGAAGGAGAGCTAAAAGGTTGAGTAGTCTGGGAAATCTGTGAGGTTTAATAATAAGAAGCATAATTGAAGTAATGGACTAATTGCTCAAACTGAGAGGAGGGTATGCAGATGTATATGTATAGATATAGTGCTATATATGATGGAGGGGCAGCACATGAGAGGATCCAAAGCAACTTTATGCTGAGAGGAGGGGAGTGGGAGGAATTAATACAATTTACAAAAGGCTTTTGACCCGAGCAACCTCTTCTCGTACGGCATGAGAATCAATTTAGTAAGCAGGGCCTCGCTTGGCCTTAAACGCACCTACGTAATTACACCTCCTTCTGGCCTTCGACTTCGCAAGTTTGCGTAGTACGTGTGCCTCTTGCTCTGGACGTGTACCAACCGAAAACGAGCACTAGTCTGCCTGCTTACGCATTTCAACTGACAGTTTTTACGTCTCGAATACTCCACACCCGCCGTGAGAAGTTGACGGTAACAAATACGTGCACAGAGAAAAATGTACGCAATTTTGTGACGTCGACGTTCAAGCAAAACGGTCCCCTAATTCTATTAACCAAACGACACATCATGGAAAGATAATATGGATATAATTAAAAATTGAATAACGTCAGGAAAAGTGACGCCTCCTCCCATAGTTCGAACACAAGAGTGAAATCAAACTTTTGGTAGGAGTGACAATTCATTTTAATTAAATCCAGACTGAATATATAATAGGATTGCGTCTAATTGATATAAAAAGCAAATAAAAATAAGCCCTCATCGGCACACTGTTACCTCTGTAAATAATCAAAAATAAATCAGCAGGAGGTCTCGTTTTACCAACAAGATTGCCTCGACATGCAAGAAGCCTCTGGAGAAATTTTAATATTCCTACCGACTCGTTAGTCGGCACAAGCGGAGACACATGTTTTTCGCGCTCGACTTAGCGAATGCGCATGTACCAAGTCGACCGCCAGGAGATATATAGCTTGGAGCTGCATGTGCGTAAACTTACCTGAAACAGAAAAAGAAAAGAGACCGTTAGTGGGCTCGGGAAAGCTCGTAAAAAATCTCAAGTAAAATGAAAGAAATAAAAAAACGTTGTGACTAGAAGAAGTCGAAAAAGAAACATAAAATGGAGGGAAAAAAGCAGGAAAAAAATAAGAGGGAGCGTGCGTGTCTCCGAAGTTTAATAAAAACCGCATTACACGCGTGAGGTGATCTTACCCGTGTTTCATTCCTGCACTACTTTCGATCTAGGAAACATACGGGCGCGTTTTCTGCAGGGGATCACAGGATGGATATACGAGAGCTTGCCGGAAGTACCATCGTCACGTTGCGAGGGTGTCTTTATTTGTCAAGAGTTCTTTCACGGAAAACGACGCTATTTATTTGCACATCGAGCTTTTATCTCGTACAACCAACGATCTGATAGCTAACATGCATGTGTGTCCGTGACTTGCGTTTTATTAACCCCGAGCTAAATGTAAAAGATGTTCGGATGTGTTTTAGATATTTGTTCTCTTCTTTGTTGTTTGTCTTTGCTTCGGAAATGAAATTGCCTTTTTCGGGTAGCAAGGATTTAATCTCGTCTCTTTAATTCATCTCTTGACAAAATATAGAATTTTCAGTTCTTTTTAGATGAGAAATAGAAATATTATCTCTTTACGTCAAATAATTTCACATTTCGAAATAAATGTCTCTTTATGGGAATTTCCGATTCGGAAATCAGGTTCACAAAAATTCAAATCGATTATGTCGCCTGAAGCGATGCAGAATACACATCGAGAGGTGAATTTGAATGTTTCATTTAAAATAAGCATTGAGTGTGTAATTCGTCTCGTTTTCATTGAAAATCATACATTATTAATTCAAACAGAAAACTGGAATGTGCATAACATGTGTTACATTTACAGCCTCCAGGATAAGCTTTAAACCAAACCGATGGTGCATTAATTATTAATATCGTATTATGACGAGATTTAATATCAGATAGGTACTACAAAATATCATAAAATATATAACATTGTAACATGAACCGTATTTTTATTCAAACTAAAATGTTGTCAATTCTCCGAAAGGGAAATTACTTTAGAGATAAAAACAGAGGCGCTGTCAGGGCGATTTCTTGGGCATAAAGGCATCATAAAGTTACATCTGCGTCTACATACCCGTTGGTCAGTTGAGTTTATTTGCATTTCGTCTATAGATATATATGGTATTAGCTACGACATCGCCCCCTTGTGTGCATAAAATGATATTGACAGAATCGAATGATAAGACTATTTAATATTAATTAATAAAGAATCATTCTTTTTCCATCAATAAAAAATAAAAAATATCAAGACTCTTAATTTCAAGGAGAATTCAATTCCACTGAGCCATATTAATGGCTCTCACCGTGGGAAAAGATTCCCAAACATCAAAGAAATTTATATTCCTTTCGGGTAAAGCAGTAAAGTTTTGCGGGTGTGTTCAACCAACTGATCTACGAATTACAAAAATCAGACTTAGCATGGGTGCCATGTGAAAAGCATAAAAGAGACACGTCTCTTGAAATATGATTAGAATCTTCTGGAAAAATCATTCGATCGGTAAGAAATATTTAACGAGATTAAATAATTAGGTCAGAGAGGTGAGAAACTTAGAGAAAGGCTGATTCTTAAATTTCTTTCATGTCCTAATCACATCATTTACTTATCTTGGGAAACCTCATTTTCGATAAAACTTAAAATTTTTCTTCAAGAGTGTCTTTTCAAAGTTAATTTAAAGTTCCTCGAGGAAAATGAATGTAGTTATTATCCCTGCTAGAAAAGGACTGTAATAAGCAGATATTAACCATTGTTATGCAAAATAAAGATATTTGTTACCATACGACAGTTTCTGATTAGCTTGGTGATTGTTTAACCCAATATCACTTTTAGACTCCCACTTAATTTCCCAATAATCCATCCTTGTCGAAACGCGAATCCATTAGAAACAGTTAATGAACTCGATACGCAACTCTGCTCAAAGACAATTTGAATGAACATTTGACCATTCGAAAATCAGATTGTGGTTTCGAAATATCCGTTTGGGGTTTACTGAAACGTAATTGAAAGTTTCGGTACACTTTGAAACTCGATGCGTATACTGCGTGCACCAGTAATGAAAATGAGACTAGAGTTTGAAAAGACCTCTACTGTGCATGTATTCAACCGTGCAAAAAAAAACCTCAGCAAATGAATAAATACCAATTTAAATTTAGTGAAGCAAAAATGAATTTATTTAGAATTTTTAAGATTCTTACAGTTTTTATTCCAGAAAGATGCCTGTATTTCAATTTCGCTGAATAAAAAGCTCCCTTCAGAATGAGAAATAGGAGCATAATTCTCTGGTACAGGATTCGACAATTTTTCACGTTCTAAGGTAATCTGGACGTTTCGCGTAATAGCAAAAAAACCGAAAGTCGTGAAGGTCCCACAAGACAGAGAGAGGGGGGGAGGAGACAGAGAATAAGAATAAAGTACGTTGAGAAACGAATGCTCGGGGTGGGTCATTGTGCGAAGTTAATAAAGAAATATACAAGGTGACCAGCCTCGGCATTTAATATCAATTTGCCGAGCTCGCCTCGCTTCTTCCCGGAGTGGAAGTGCGGCGAAGGGTCGGAACCACGACGCCGAGTCCTAGGGTGCAGAGAGCTTCGAATAAAAAGGGAAAGGATGAGGGAAAGGACTGTAACAGGAGGGAGGAATCGTCAGAAAAATAAAGGGAAAAAAAAGAAGAAAGAAAGACGGAAAGGGGAGAGTCTACGACGAATATAAAGGGTAGCTATGGCTCTTGAGGAGGAATTTTGAGGTAGATTCTCACAGAGACGAAGAAGGAATGGTATTTGGTGTCGCGCTCCCTTTCGAGAACGAATGGAAGAGAAACTGTTAAAAAGCTCCTCCTGCTTTGCGAACTGTCGATCGACTTTGATCGCTTTCCGGGAGGGAAACCACCCCACAGCAGGTCGCACATAATCAGCAGCTTCGGTGTTTCCTACTCCCCTTTACAAATCTACCCCTTGTACAAACAAGAAATGTACTTACTGGGAGAATATTTTAGCCTTCAGTCTATAATGTATGAAATTTGGGGGGGATTCCTGACATCCATTTCCGAGAACGAAAGCGTTTTTCAAGAAAAGAAATTTATTTTTGTAAATATATTAAATTTTCAAAGCTGAAATTACAATTTCTCTTTCATATGTATGCAATAAACACAGTTATTTGCTCTGTTTTCAGAAATCTAATTTCTTTAATTTTTTGAGAATGAGGCTTATATTTTTCGAAAAGTTTCCACTTTACCGTTGCTTTGTATTTAGAAAACGCACACCTTAGACGTTTGAAAATAGCAAATGCACGATTTTATCATTGAAAAAACACTTAAAAAATTAGGGACTTGTCGAGCCAAACTAAACTGGAAATTTATACAAGACCGCGTAACACCTGATATATGAAACAACCAGAAAAGTTTCAACCAGAAAAAAAAGACTAGAGCTAATTAACCAGAATTTGTGGTTAACATAACTAGACAATTTTTAACCAGACACACCTAGTAACTTTAACTAGAATTTTTTTTTGTGTGCGTAATGGAACTAGAAGTTGAATTACAAAACCGCGATAATGACAGGATATATAGGTTGTAAAAAATATCCCTGACAGAAAAAATGTTAATGGCCTTTAGTCTGGAGTTACAAGAATTGGGAGAATGTCGTGCTGCGTAATGTGGGTGTCACTTATCTGACTGAGCATTTTTAATAAATCTTATAGTGAGAAGTCGACCCAGATATCCGAAATTTGCCTGTGTTACATTTAATTAACGGACACGTGCGACTCATTAACAGAATTCAAGCCACAAATCACGGAGCATAGGAGTCGCGAGCATAAATACCAATTATGTGCTGCTCGTACAGTTCATTGGGCCGAAGTTAGAGGGGTAGAAATGTTCTCTAAACCCCAAACCGCTGCCGCGCTATCCTAATTATAAAGGGCGTATATGAATTACAAGTAGGCAACGAGACTCGCACCCAGAATTTCCTCCTCATTTTGTTGCAACCTGTCATAATAAAAGCATCCAGAATTTAGTTTCATACAATACCATACACAATTTAGTGGTTGATTTAATGAATATCAAAATCATTGCTAAATTACTTATTGTTATGTGCGACATTCAGATCACCTAATTCCAGAAATCAATGAACTACATCTTGATGAAAACTAATGGAACTTTTTACGGTGCCGTTCATTTGTCGGTATTTAAGTATCCACTCTGCGATCGGGCTGATCAGACTTAAGTGAAATTAAACGACAACGATCTTTCGCGTTCGTTGGACGTTGCATCTACCACTTTTTTTTTTCATTCAGAGAGTTACGGCTCGTAGTCGATAAAGTATGAATATTTGAAACAATCGCGTGACTGAAGCAATATTTAAGAACATAAACTGACCTGATATCACTCATTTCTATTTATATATACACAATTGTGTATGATACAAATGTATCTTTGGTTTCGAATCCATCTCTCTTGTCCGCTTGACAATAATGACCAAGGCATACAAATTAATTACCTTACCCCTGTCTCGTGTGAATAATGAGCCACATTATTCCTGACAATTTATTAATACGATTTACCTACGCAAAAGGTACTGCGCACCAATTACTGGCGGTGTAGTCCTTGACGCCGCTGCACGCCTCGTATAGTTCGCGAAACCTACACACTGTCCTGTATGCACTTATGCATCTTTCGTGGAAAAGCAACACGGAAGCCATGTTCCGCTTTTATTCCAGTTGTAAAGCGCGACCCAAATGAGTTAAGGACAAACGACAGTTTTTCAACCAGAAAAATAACTGCTATAATTGTCGAATACAAATGCCTCTACTCGGAAACTCGCACTGAAAAAACTTTATGGTTGTCACAACCACAGAAATAGTAAAATATGGTACAACTACTCATTTGTGGTTTCCACAACCAGGATTTTTATTGACAGAACCACACGTGCGGTTATACTATATTTTACTATATTTTTGTGGTTGTCACAACCATAGAATTTTCTCAGTGCGACTATAGATTTGATTAAAAATTAAAGAAAAAAACGTGCCTAAAGAACTTAATCTAAGGTTATCAATATTTTATTTACAGTACGTTTTGAAATATTCATGAGAATATTTCTGGAAATACTTCTGGAAGTAAATGCGGATCTTTATATATTAACGTGGGTGAAGAATTTATACGTATGTCATCAGAGGATTCTTCGACACACCTTTCTAGGCATTAAAATAAAATCCGGTGATAAAATATGCAATAAATAGGCAAGTTTGCAAAGATGTTGTTACATTCTATATCCACTAAGCATTTTTTTCTTTTCTGTACCCAACAACCCAGCT
>JAUESI010000016.1:30267-47496 GCA_032275145.1 Synergus laeviventris | reverse complement strand
AGGAAGTATGCGAACTTTAGTGAGGAGGCGAGGGAGAACTCAAACATCATTAAAATCGTGATACCCTAAATCCCCGCAGGAGTCTGAATATCAGGTAGTACATACTTGAGCGGATACAGAATCAACTAGGGCATGGTTCACGTAATATAGGACTAAATATTGGGTAACTTGGTATGAATGGAGCCATAATATGGAGTCTTGACTGGATACGTTCGAAGGAGCGTATCCTGCGGGGTGGAAACGGTAATGGGGGAAACGTGGCTCGGGGCTTCCCAGGAGACGAGGGGGACTCTTTATTTAATATCCTCAGGCTGGTGTCAAGGAATACGTAGCTCCTTAGTCTCCACATGCTCACGTGCTGTACCTGCCGCGACTCACTCCGGCTCTTTTCTCTTTTATTTTTCATTTTCGAGTTTTATTGATAAAAAAGTCATGACTTGCGAGTCATATACCCCGAGAAAACACTTAGCTGATACAGCAAAAAATTTCCTCGCGTACCGCCACGTGCCGCCGAATGAAATCACGATTACAAGTGCGTGGAATCTTCAATTGGAAAATTGAGACTCGACGGTATACTTGACTTTTTTTCCCCTCTTTGCTCAATGTGCTCGAATTCTCACTTTGAATAATGTGCAATTTCTTAAAATGACAGATTTTCGATTTTCAGGACTTTTACTGTCCAATCTACTTAAATGATTACCATTTATCAAAACTGACTATTATCTGATGAAATAAACGCAGAAAGTCTAGAGACAATTTCCAGACCAGTTATTACTTCGGGATGTGCACGCGACTCGTTTCCGACAAGACTGCCAGGTTAGATATCGGGAAACGGAAGTCAAGGGCTCGCGGTGTCTTCCGTTGCCGACGACCGGTTTCCGGTTGAAAAGGGTGCCGGCTTTGTTCGCTGAAGATAGTGCCACGATCGTGGATGCTACTACTGACGAAATCCGTTTCTACACCACCAGTTCTCCTTTACATTTCTACATTGCGGTTATTCTCTTCTTACATACGATAATCCGAGCTATTCGCAAATTCGTAGATATATCTCCCTTGGACGCTTTGTTCAGTCAGCGGAAGATCCCGTTAGTTTAAAGTCCTTATTACATGGTAGCTTGAAAGAAGAAGATAACGATGTAACGGCGTCCGATCTATCCATCGATACTCCATGTAATCGACTACCATCGACGCACGATTTAAATACAACCGCTTGCGTGACGAGCTGCAAGTGGCTTTTAAACGAAGGTAATTTATATACTCGAGCGTTTTTCATCTTACCTAACCTGGCTCTAATGAAGCGCGACCATTCAGCTTCAGTAGGGATCGGATTCCCTATTGAATGTCGCATAAATCTTAATTTTCGCAATTATCTGGCTGAAAGAGATGTTTAATGATGATTGATCTCATTGTTGAAACTATGAAACTTTTAAGATTTATGGTAATAACCTTCTTCTATGTGTATTTTTGAAAAAATCTCTTATAAAGAAATACATTTCATATCCATAAGATCAGAGATAGACCCTCTTTTCTTATCTTTTTCCACCCCTAATTTTCCCAATCACGACCTCCCAATCTCCGCAAATTTGAGATTCTGTGAGAGAGACTAAAAATCCCATTTCTCCTGATTGCTCGAAGAATATTTCGAAAGAAGCTCGATACTTTTGCACCACCCTTCCCGAGATCTCCATAATTTGCACCACAAGCGAGCGAAGTTACACCTCGAGTCGGAAATTATTTCCAACGCCCCCGGCGTGAATATCAGTTGGCGGAATCAAGATCCGCCATTGGCGTTCCCGCATTTTCCGGCAGAAAAAAATAAGTGAAGGGAGGAAAAAATAAAAGGAAAAAAGAACCTGGCTCAGGACATTTCGTCTGGTTGTGTACGATCTGAGTAGAGCAAGCCGAGAGGAAAAAGCTTCGACTGAGACGAGTTTGTGGTGAATTTTGTTCTTCTGGGTGAGGGTGATCATTTGGGTTTTTTACGGGACACACCAAGAAAAATGACGAAACTCATTCTGGCTCTCGCGCAAGATCGAGGAATGCCGTTTTTCATCAACCGGCGACGGTGGCAATTCGTTTCGGTTGTGCGCTTATATGCGCCTGTCCGCAAACCGCAGGAACAAGGAAGAGGCCCCAAGGATGTGCCGCGTGCCAACGGAATTCGATGTGGTTCTTACACTGCAAAATACTAATTGCGTAGGAAAGCATTGTTCTCGCCCAAGGATATCCGCAATTTTCAATAGACTTCAATGATATTCTTTTTGATACGGTTGCAGCTCTCATATGGGAAAAAATTACACATTTTTCAGAACCCTATTTATTTGACTATATAGAAGTTATACTCATTCGAGAAAACAAAACAAATTCAGATAATCATTGTAACCAGTTCCACGACCGCTGTTTTACTAATATTCGAGACCAACAAATTTTAGAATGAATTTAAGTAGCAAAGCATATAATTGAAGAAATTTCAAGAGTTTTCGAGAAATTTTAGGGGATTTAAAAAGTTGTAAAATTTTGAGAAAAATTTAATGGAATTTAATGAAATTTTTAATAATTTAAATGGACTTAAAAAAGCACATAAAAGCATTTTAAATGTTATCGTAGAATGAAATTTGATGAGATTTATAATAATATTAAATATCTTTAAAGGATATAAATGGTTTTCAAATGGATATTTCGCATAATTTTAAAGAAATTTGTTCAATTTTAAAAGATTTTTAAGAATTCTTTGCGATTTGGAGGATTGTTGTGAAATTTTCAAGAATTTTAAGTGATTTTTACGAATTTTAAGAGATTCTGAATGTTCATGTGGAATTTCAAAAAATTTCAAGTGATTTAAAAATACTTCTAGGAATTGTAAGAGATTTCAAAGAGTATTAAGGGATTTTAAATTTTCTCCTCGAAATTTCCAGGAATTTAAAGAGAATTCAAAAGACTTTTATGATTTTCAAAAGATTTGATCAGATTTCTAATAAATTGAATGGATTTTGAAGAATATAAAAAGATTTTAAATTTTATCCTAGAATTTTCAAGAATTCCAAAAATTTTCTATAAATTATAAGAGATTTTCGCGAATTTTAACGGATGTCGAGAAATTTTTATAACTTTTAAAATATACTATACTATTTGAAGGATTTTCAAGTTTTTCAGATAGTTTTATTGAGGAATTTCAAAAGATTTTTACGATTTTCAATAAATTTTATAGGATATAAAAGAAATTTGTAGAATTCTTAAGTATTTCGTAAAATTTGGTGAGATTTTAAATAATTTCAGTAAGGACTTATCTCACGCTTGGGGTCAAGAAGGGCGTATGCCACATATGGGCTGGCTTCACACAGCGGCGGCGGCGTGATCTTTTATATATATATATATATATATATAGATACCATATATAATATATATATAAATATATATATATATGTATTATAATGAATGCGCAAAATATAAACGTAACGCATTCAGGAGGTCAGAATAAACGATCGGAATATAATTCGGTCTGACGATAGCTGTACTTTCTCTACTTATACAAGTTATCTCGAAGCGCACAACTTGTTTGCGTTAAGATGACTTTTGTGAAAGAGGATGCAGTGTGCAGATAAGCATTAGTTGTATCGTCAACTTTTTGCCTCTACTCTTTTTTTCTTTCTATTTTTTTTCAAGTCTACGGAGAGTATCATGGCGCGTAAACGACAGTACGGAAGAGGAACTCGAGAACTTCGAAAGAGATCGTATAATAAAACAATTGAATTCCGCGCGAACGAGTCGATAGACCCCTCCGAGAATAACAGGGTATGAAGAGGTTGGGGGTGGCTTGGCCCCTCGGGGGTATCTTTTGAAACGATATTTTCCCGTGGCGGATGCGCCGACACGACTACCGTTCCGTCGCGAAACTCTAGCCATACTTTTGCCATCGTCTTTGTCACCGTCAGTCCCACCAACTTGAAATTGGTAATTCAGAAACTTTTTATTCTAAGAGGAAAAGTCTTTTTTTTTTAATTCGCACAATTTTTAGAGAAGTTGATAAAAAATATCGATAAATGTTTTACAGTCTGATAAATAAATATGAAAGAACACGTAAATCGCACTCCTTTTGATGAGATTTATTTTACTTGACATTCGAGTTTATGGCAAAGTTTATAGACGTGTATATTTATAGGACTTTATTCGGATGGTTGAAAAAAAAATTCGTACGTACGTATAGCGTCACAGAAATGAGAATACGAAATTTTACGGGGTTTAAAGGAGTTTCATGAGATTTCAAAGGCTCTTGGGTTATTTCAAGGGATTTGAAGGGATTCCGAGGATTTCTTGGAATGTGTATACCGGATTCCAGAAGCGGTCAAGTCTTCCAGGAGCAAATATAAGATGACAAATCTGCTGTAATAAAACACGTCATTTCAGCTTTCTGCAGTTGAAATTAGATTTAAATTTGAAAAAAATAAGTCTGAATAAGAGTGGTAGAGTGAATGATAAACTTAGTTTTCATAGCTAGCAATAGTGGTTTTTTGTAGGAAAGTAATTAAAAATTAAATAAAAAAGATGGAAATAGAGTAGGGAGAAATGCAAATTCCAAATTGGTTGGTTCATATCCAGCTTCAGTGGAGCGGATCGATTGATATCAAGATTCAAAGCATGCCCAGTTTCCACTATTACTTTGCGAAAGAGACAGCAGCATGTCTGTCCGGTAATAGTATGATTTGCATTCGCAGTAATTCCAAGCCCGAGAGAAAATACATTCCTAGCTCACTCTTTGAGTCTGGAAAACTCCCCGTGGTATTCCTTTGTGTCTTGGTCGGTCTTATTATTGAGATCACGCCGGGCCGATGTTCTGGATCATCAAAGATGATGCCTCAAAGATCCACCGACAGCATCTCGATGGGTAACTTTATCCATATTCGCCAACGTGTGATCTTCTCAAAACTGAAGAGAAGGGTCAGGAACGGAAGTTGCCGCGGAAACTACGCCAAGCCATGAATCACGTGTGGTTGGGCAGTTACTAATCCACGTTCCCTCGTTTAATTATAGTTGACGTCACGATATAATTAAACTAAATTTAGTCGACGGTTATTTCCAACTTGAGGCGTTTCACGTACAACCTCGGACGAAAAGATCAAAAAGTCAACAGCCTGCGCTTTCAACGGCGACGTTTATTTCTGCAGATTTTGTTTAGATTTAGGCACATTCGTGAGAAATCCAGACTCGCAATTTGTTTTTGTTTCCAAGTTTGCGAAATTTAAAGCACATGCGCGATCTTTTCAGTGAATTAGAGGAAACCACTGAAAAAGTGACAGGTTCGAAAATAAAGGTCATTCTAGAATAGAGTGCTTAAAATAAAGATTTGATAAATCGTTTAGCTGGCTGCTCTATCAACCGAAATTGCAGAAAATAAAGGATCAGGTGCGTGAATCAGGTCGTAAAAAGCTACTGAAACTTTAAGTCATAAATAAAGGAATGACTTTGATTGCAGATTGCGCCCTAATCCAGTTTTAGAACAGAGGTTTCTGACTCACCCATGTAATTGATTTTGCGACTACACTCTTAGGTGTGACGACCGTCGTTAAATTTCGTCTTATATTATAGTATATATGTTTGCGAGCATCAAATGCACCGATGGAAGTCTTTACGGACATCATGGCGACGCCATTACCGTGTGAACACATTCTTAGCTCTCTTTTTCACGAAACGTCCGTCGTCCTTTGGATTATGGAAGTGTAAATACGACAGACGTGTTTACACGATAATAAACCGAGCGTCTTGTAAGTAAGTACCTAAGTACATCACCAATACACAGGCGACGACAAAGTGCGTCTTCTTCACAAAGATGACCTTTCCGAATGGCGTCACAAAGATCCGATACGAAGAATCACAAATTCCCTTAACATTTTACTAAAAATAACTAACGTGCTACGCCTACCCCTAGTTTCAAGTTAACATTCTTTATATTTTCATATTCTTTTATGAATACACTCGAATCTCGCAAGAGGGGTCCCTACCAATGGGATGTTTAATTTGTGTGAGTGAATCTGTATCCTATGCTATTTTCATTTGACTTGACAGTTTACAACAATTTTAAGTGATTGCCAAATCATGGATGAGAACATTCTTCAAGTAAGTGCATATACAATGCAAATAAAATGCATGTCAAAATAAATATTAGGATTATTTGAGAATTTTACTAGAATTATTGTTAAACTTAAATTTAATTTGAATTATAAAAATAGTAGGGATGAAGGGAGAGACATTCTGGTCGTTATAGCACGAGACAGTGGGCTCGTTATAGCAAGCGCTCGTTATATCGTAGGTCGTTATAGCGAGATTTGAGTGTAGTTTACTAACTTTAATGAATTTTTTACTAAAGAAGATGAACAACAAAATTGCGATTGTCTGCTTTTTTTTATCCTAAAGTGTTCTTGGGGGTCAATTACGTAACTTCACTTCACTCTCACTTCATTCACACCTCACCTTCCCTCTCACATGCCTTGAATTGGTTTCTAAATCCACGGCGCCTTTTAATTTTGACGTTTTAAAATGTACCGATTTTTATGTGATTGTGGAATGCAGACGATTTTTAAATATCAATACTTCGATTAGGTTAAGATTTGTACCACCGTCTAATATAAAAAATTTTTAAATTATTGTACCTAAAAAATATAATATAAATTAGGATTATAAATGTTATAGATTGCTTCAATAATTTTCTCTAGTTTTTAAGAAGAAAGTGTTTTTTGTATCATTAATCGATAGAGAAGGAAATTTTACGTTTGAATATATACTTAACTCATAGGTCTAATTTGACTTTCAAAATAAATCTAAGGTCATTTAAACTTGAACAAGTTCACAAAAGCTCCGGGACGGTTGGATATTTCCTCAGGTAAGTTATTTTTCGGGGAGGACAAGGTCATTCTTGGAATAACTTTCAACGAGGAATTCAATAGTGACCCCTATTCTGACCTTGAAGACAAACTTCAAGGTCATTTAAAGGTCAACTTTTGTTTTTTAAACAGAAGCCCCTTTTTTACATAGGTTTTGAAAAGGAGGTTCCCATTTAAAAAAGGAAAGTTGACCTTCAAACAGAGACTCTAAACACAAGTCTTCTAATGTCATCGGTACATTTTGAAACATAAAAATTAAAAGGCGCCGTGGAATCAGAAAAAAAATTGAAGGAAGGTGAGAGTGAAGTAAAGTGAAGTTACATAATTGAACCCTACTAGGATGTCAGAAAACCATAATCAATAAAGTTTGTTCTGTCCCACCTTTCTCAATTTTGCAACCCTGAAGGGGCTTCTCTGATATAAAACATTTCTGAGAATAAATCCTCTTCTCAGAACGTTGAAAGCCCTTTTGACCCTGGAGATCGAAATGTCATTCAAACAATACCTCTTCCCCAAGAATGTATCCTAAACTCTCCTAATGGAAGGTTATCTTGTCAATGGGTGGACTGATTCGCGTCGATTATTTGCGAGGAGCTGATCCCAGGACATGAAAAGAGCCACCCTTAGATCAAAATTCTCATCCTCTTGAGCTGGACCACCAGCACTTGGCCACAATGTGGAATCGGGATGGAATCCTGACCACAAATACCACACCAAAGATCCTGATTGGCTCGACCGAGTCTCCCCTTTCCTTTCCGCATTATGTTATATACGAAACCGATCGTAATAACGGACGCTGGGATAAATCCTCGGTCGTAGAGGCGACGGTAAACAGTGGCAAAACATATTTCAATCAAAGTTCCTAAGAGCTAATCCCAAAGGACTATACTCGACGAGGAAGGTAGGAAACGAGTAGAGTCAGTAGAGAATCGATGGTCAGCCAAGCAATGAGAAAGCAGCAACAGACCGTCGAGCAAACAGCTACAAACATTCACAAAGTCTCGCTTATTCCTTCATTCTATTCTCTGCTCTTTCTTAAATTACAGAAATCCTATAACTGCATTTTTGCGATATAAGGTGGTAGGTTTCACAGTCTCTACTTCACAAAAAAAAAACAAAGAAAAAAAATAGAGGAATAAAAGAAAGGAGAAGACTTGTATAAGAGAGTCTTTTAGGTGAAAAAAAGAGAACAATTAAATATAAAAAAACCTAGATCAAAGAAGGGCAATAAAGACTTCAATTAACTTCCTTCATATACCTACACATAAAACATAAGAAAAAAAATTATGAGAGCTGAAAGTTAAGTGATTATTTCACTGACATTTTAATAAAAGAAGGACTTATTTGTTAGGAACAAAAAAAAAGTTTTTCTGCAATGGAGGGTCTTTTCTGAGAAAAAAGGAGTAACAGACGAGTTTTAATCTAAGCTTTAATCAATGTTTGTCGAACACGATGAGTACTAATGAAAACTGCTCTCCTACTCTGATTCTCTTGCACGCGAACACGGGAATGTCGCCGCTGTTTTTCGTCCTCTTTGCTGTTCGCTTTACGTTCTTTTTTTTCACCACTGTCGTTCTCTTTCAATTAAAAGCTCGCGAGCCTTAATTACAGAATTCCTAACCTTCGTCTTAAGTTTCTCCCGCGTGTGGTTACAAATGGTTTTATATTCAAATCCTAGATCAAAAAGCTTACCTCAATGCTTCATTGCTCAAAGGAGTTTTGAAAATTTCGAAAATCTCTCTTTACCCTCAATCGGTGTTTTATGACTTCACAGTAGCTACATTTCTGTATGAAAGAGAGACAGAGAGAGAGAGAGAGATAGAGGGGAATGATTCGATTGTGGGATTTACGAGCTCGATACGTATTCGAAAGGGCAAAAAGCGTCACACGTAAAAGATCGATCAGCACCAGAATTACGTGAGACGATGTCTGCAACGACCTTTGAGACATTTCCGGTCCCACTTTCATCCGGACAAGTTTTCTCCATTTTGTTCGCTTAAGAACCTCTTAAAATAACTAAAACTCCTAATTTGTATATAAGTTAAGTGACCGTAATTTCTGTATAGATAATATAATAGGATGAGATATGTAATAGGGGAAGTCAGAAATCACAATAAATGATATTAACAACATCCAATCATTTCTTAATATCTTACAAATCATAATAAAAAATTGAAAAGAGACAGAGTGCTAGTAAAAGCTCAATTGGACGAATCCTCTCAACGAATTTTTTTATCTCGGTCGAGGAATTGAATTAATCGACAACTCGATTATCGGATTAAATTATTTGTCTTGCAGCCTGCAGAGCGTCGAGATTTCTTTTTTAACGATCTCAGTTTAACGACGAAAATTAAGCTCTGAATTCATGGGCAACTCTTATTCCTATTTCAACGCGGTTTCCCTAGTCATTACGGACTTCGTGTTACGACTTGAGAAAAAAGGGTCCCATTTTTCTTTGAAGTAATCACGTTGTTTTAAACTCTTTCTACTGCTTCTGATTTCTTTAATGCGAGAATTCTCGTTCCTCTCTATTTTATACAATAAATCTACACTAAATCTACACTAAATTTAAATTAAACTAGTTTAATTTAAATACAGATTTCAAGTGTAATAAGCTATTGTAAATGTTTAGAGGTGTTTAATTTATGTTGAATTCTGTCTTGCTATGTAGTTTGCTGGAGTTTCTTGATGGTTGGGAAAAGGTGTCATATCAACAAACCGGTAAGCCACCTAACCTAGGCTTTCTCGTTACGCTACTGTTTCTCAGCAAACTTGATTAACACATGTGGCATGCACTGTCGCCAAAGCCGAGATGAGCCGTTGAAACTGTCGTCACTTCCGAAAGTTTAGAAGCGGAATAACGATATAAAAACACGTGTCGGAAAAGCAAACTGAGTTTGCACTCTGAAACCACTTTACCAAAATCCAATTTTTCAGCCTTCAATGAAACGGCATTAAAAGAAAAAATGCAATTAGCTCGCTCAGAGAAACAAACTAAAACAATTACTCGACTATCTTCAACTCCAACTTGACCATTATTTTTTCGAGAATTACATTTTTGAAATAAAATTCTTCTTGATATATATTTAATCATTTCATGATCGAAATGTAATACTTGATTATTTGTGAACATTTGATATATTTGTGGGGTGTGACGGTATCACAAGTGACGTTAATTCGTTATTAAAGTAGAAACTGGAGAAGGTGAGCGTGACCAGACCTCGTAACTTTTTCGCATTTTCGCGATGGGGTCGATACTATCATCGCCCAAGATTCTCACCAAGATTGTCTCGGATGGCTGATTTCGTGTCGCGAAGGACCCACATAAATTATTAATGCTTCCTGTCCGCGATTCACCAAGTTCGTGAAATTGTACAAGTGCCTCCCTTAATATATAATTGAAGAAACGGGAAATCAGATGGTGATGAAAGGATCCACGGCTTATTTAGTAACAACTTTCGTAATATCCGCGTTTCAGTTGCCGACGCGACGCCAAGTTTCTTCGAAAGCGAGTCACGATTGGCTCTTCAAAAATGCATAGAGATAGGATTTATGCATTCCTTGAGATTTCATACGCCGTGCCAACTCCTTCTGCACCAAATACAATATTATGCGACGAGAATTACGTATTTATTGGATTTCATGAGATACGTCCTCTCCAATTTTAAAACCTAGGGGAACCAACTGTATGTTTCGAGAAAGGCGCATGTTGCGTCGTAACAATTTCCCTCAATAACTGCATGCTGATTATTTATGAACACTTAGTATGTATATATACAATTTTGTACAATTCTGGCAAGCTAGCAGAGTCCTAGCATAATTTCTTAATGAAATTTGTCATTCTAATCGAGGAAATTCCACAGGCTTCCGTCTCCGAATCTTCTTCTTTATTGTCATCCTAAATTAGATTTATCCTTACCACACTCAAACATTTTTCCCATCTTAAAAATATTATTACCCCTAATCAACCTTTAGGAAAAACCCAAATGTGGCAACTTCCTCAATCGCTTCAAAACGCTCTTTCTCCTAGTTTCTCTTCCAGAAGTTCATAGTTGTGTGTAATTATCTTAACAAAGCAACATTAAACCTTAATTAAGAAACTTCCTGAATTAATATATTACAATAGATACAAAAAGCGAATGTCCTATATAAATCTTGACGAGAAACTTGTTCTTATCATTAAACGCTTTGTAAAACTCTAATCGGTATGAAGAAAACTCTCATTGAACGCGACAACGGACACTAATAAGTTTGATAAGGAAATTGGCCAAAGTCAAGAGGCAAGTGTATGGAATTTATGACTTAGTTGGATAACAACGACAAGGGAAAGGTGACGTTAGTTAGCAGACTTAGCACCGCCAAAGTGCCCACGCGCTCCTCAATAATCGGGGAAGGCCATTGTTGGGTCAAACGATAAATACGAGGTGTGGCAATGAATCGACTTGTAAACCGGATTAGCACAAGTGCAAACGGGATTACTTGTTCACGGATGATCGCCTCGCAGATTCGTAGCTCGTATGACGAGGCTTGCACTTTGATTGCAACGTATGGCCTTTTAGAGCTCAGTTGTAACTCAGAATATCCTCTGATCGTGGGTGCTCATTTGCCAAAAGCCCACGCCATTTCGGCTCTTCGATCCGCGAAGAGCCCGGATATCGATCGCAATTAACCAATGAATGCGAGGGACCCGTCGCTCGATTAAGATCGGACAATGCTTGAAACTCGGGAAGAGGAAAGGTTTTCGAAAGGTTACTTCGTCGTTACGATCAAATCGCTCCTAAGTACCAAATGCTTCCCAAAGGAGGATGGAGAAACAATGAATTATGGCCGCGTACATGCCGTAAAACAATTCGGTTTCAGATACGTCTTTCAGATAGCGCACACTTTATTTCCACTCTACTTGCTCGATTTTCAAGATTCGGAAAGTATAATAAATTTAGTTGAGCAATGCTCTCCACCTCAGTTTGTCTAGATTTTATTCTCATGGAATCTACTATTTCAAATCACTCATGCCTTCCACTTTAATTCAATTTCCTTAACAACTGTGTGTACAAATCGAAATGTTTCGTATTTTTCAGAGGTTCCATTTATACCGATGAGTTTTCGGTTCCCATGTAGAAATTGAAACACCTTATCCCTATTAAAAATCAGGTTTCGATCAGGCATACTATTGTCAATTGTCCATTTATTGTGATTTCAGAGAAAATTTTCAATATATTCAATGTAGCACGGGTTGATGATATCAGCCATACGATAAAACGGTTAAAATCAACGAAGGTATCAATTAAGAACCTGCAAATGATGAAGAAAGAAAAAAATGTACAGATTCAGTTGTCATCTTGGAACAATTAAATTTGTTGCCAATTCATAAAAATTGCACACTCCATTAGATCCAACACCGCATGATAATTCAGACTAATATTTCCATACAAAATTAAGGTTGTATCGATGCTTATCTGTTCAATCACAAATTTCGTTGGAAACAAGCTGCGTTCGTTATGTGGCTTTGTCGACGCGAGTTCGTCGAGTCCGGCGTGACTGTGCACGATAATTAGCATTTGTTTTCTATACTCTTATAATTAAAGCCGATCGCGAGGCGAAAATTATGAATCTGTTCATTCCCGACGCGTCTGGTCTTTTGTTAATATTTCACATCAGTTCGGTCGTGATCGTTAATAAATCTCGTTTCGGTCGAATAAGCGAAACCGTAAAAGGTGTCGCATGCAGCGAGTTATTAACAGCGAGTAGAAGCGCATGATAGAACAGGGTAGCAACACAGTGAAAGAGAGACGGCTTGCATTAATTATACGCATAGAGATTCACCAGGATCAAGGGTTACAGGGAAGGAGGAGTAGGGAGACGTTAATTACGATTGCCTGTCATCTCCTAGCGAAGACAGGAGTTCCCAAAAGTGACGCAAAACAGGTTGCTTGCAAAGTGCGAGTATCGCTCATCAACACTGGCGTAGTCAAGAGAAACTCAAAGCAGATTTGACCCCTTCCCAAAAGCATCTCGTCACGATTTCTTTTGCAATTTAAGTTGACTCATCAGAGTAACGTCATGTAAGAAACTATAAACCTCTTTGAGAATCTTGATTAGTGGAAGTTTTCAACTACTTGGCTCAAATTAGAATTTTGGAAGTTTGGAAAATCTAATCCATGGTTTAACTATTTAAATATAATGGAAAAGGCATGAAGAGAGAATTAGGAAGAGAGAAAGAGAATGATTATTGATATATAGCTTTCTTCTCTTGCAAGCTCTCAAGTCGAAATTTAAGCACTATACTTTGAACCTACAGATCCTTTTTAAAACCTGCTTTTACTCTATTAAAATTTATAGCCTACACAGAATGAAATATTTATAGATGGTCTTAGAATTCTAGAACTTTGAAGCTGTAATACAGTTATCTTAATACCCATAAGCCTACTGTCATATTTGAACTTTGATTCTGATATATTTATAAATGTGATTGAAATTGTCGGGGAATAATTTATTTTGAATTGGGTCCGCACATGAGATAAAAATACGAATATCTTTTCGAAGATTAGTATTTACTGATGGATTTTATTTGATTTAATGGGTTAAGAGTGTGTCATGATTTTGGATTGTTGACATTATATCTATTATTTGATGATTTTTTGTGTTTATATGCTTACACAGTCTGTACTTGAATAAATTTTATTACATATTATGTAGCTTTTATAGTTTATTTAACTGTTTTACAAGAAAAACAAGGATTTCGAAGTGCAATAAAGAATTTTCAGTTATTCTATGCGATTTTAATATGGATTTTTTCAAATTTTGAAGTTCTTCATGGAATTTTATTAAAGGTTATTAAAATAGTTTTTAGGCGGTGTTTTAAGATTTAAGATTTTGTGATTTTGACAAATTTTCAAGGGATTTTAATGAACTTCAGGTGAATTTAAAGTTCTTCGCAGAATTTTAAGCGATTTAAAAAGATTTTTAAGACTTAACATTTTTTGTGAAATTTGAGATTTAAACATTTTTTCATAGAATTTTATCAACAAATATTAAAATATTTTTGAAATTTTTAAAAGATATTATGGAGTTTTAAGAGGTTTTTAGGGATTGAAAAAAGTTTTCACGGTTTTTAAGGGAATTAAAAAAATGTTTAAGGGACCTTAACAAACTCTAGGTGATTCTCAAGTTCCTTTTCTTATAATTTTTAAAAAATTTTACGAAATATTTTACGAAATAATCAAATATTTTTATAATTTTCAAAAAATTTGGTGGAATTTTAAGATATGTTTAAGAATCATAATGAATTACTCTTTTCATGAAATTTTAAGAATCTAGTAATTTTAAGAAATTTGATGAGAGTTTAATGAATTTTAGAGATTTTGAGAAATTTGTAAGATTTAGAGAGAGTGTTGGTATATTTAATTAACGGTATTTTATGCATGTATTTATTATAATATACCATATAGGTTTTATTAATGAATGTACAAGATTTATTACAATGTACTAAAAATTTGTCTTTAAAGACAAATTGAGATATAAAAATTTGGATATAAAATAGCGATTCTATAGTATTAATTAAAATAATGTTACACACCCTGCAATATCCAAACCAATTTTGCAAGAAGAAACTTTTCATGCGTAAAAACTGCATCAGAAAACTTTTTTATAGCTTGAAAGATAATATTTATAAAGAAATATTCAGCGAAGGAACTACCATAACGCTGAGAAAATTCATATAGATTCTAATAAATATGGTATAGTTTAGTTACGCCTTTGCGAAGGTAAACCCAAACTGGTAGAAGAATAATTAACTTTCATGGATAGGAATAAAATTATGGAAAATGAATGGAGCATTGCAAATGCATTATTCTTCTTATAAGTAAATTTTCGAGGTACAATAAAGTGGAAATAGCTTGCTAGCTTGCTCTAAATATAAAGGGATTGAAATGAAGTCGCACAAGGCCGAACGATTCCAACGTATCCGTTTTTAATTTCATTTTAATAATGACAGAAGAAGAAGTGGTTCACCGAAGCGAAGTCCGAGTTCTGTGATGGAGAAAACGAACCATTCTCGCCAAGTAGGATCGATCGAATTAAAGCAAAGGGTGGCATAATGAACACCCGACGCTAATTATCGTAGCGAAGGAAAGTGCCGGAAGGTGGAAAGCGAAACGAAATCCCGCTTCGCGTACCGATAGCGTGTCGCATGATTTGCGGAGGCTTTTATTGTTCGCAGATCTTGGCCCGTGATAGGCACTACTTTTGCACGAAAAATCGATGCCCTGTAGTCGACTACTCGCTTTGAATTCTAACCATTTTTATTTGGAACAGGACAACTCAATTGTGTTTGAAAATCATAAAGAATAAAGCAAAAGTAAAAATGAAAATAAAGAAATACAGTCTCCAGAAATAAAGTTGATGAGTAAAAATTAAAGAGAATTCTAAGTAAACCTTGCATCATCTCCAAATTCTGCATGTTTATTTGCCATATTCTGGAGCCTGGAGTTTGCCTAATTAATTTAAAACGCAGTTTCTTGATTTATCCACTCATTTAAGTAATTGCCATAAAAAAATGAAATGGCCTCTTGGCGCGGAGAATTTATATAAATTGAGCCCCTTAGGTCATAATTTGTCCAGATCAACACATTCTTTTTTGGTACATATGCATACATGCATATTCGCAAAGTCTACGTCACTGAGTGTACGATTTGTAACTCCGCTCGCAGCAATTAGCGAATAAGCGTTTTGTTCCTCTCCCTTGTATAATTAACGCCATGTTGAAGGTTTCAGGCAAATTTTTAGCTGCTGTTTCGTAACGCAGTGCATTCTCTTCAAAACAATGACTATTTTTCAGATTCTCGTTTATAGAGAAGACTACCACAAATTTGTCTCTCGTAAAGTGAGAAATTTCTAGATCTTATCGAAAACGTTTCTGTCATTTCTAGAAATGCAAACGAAGCGACTAATTTATGCAAATATAATACATTAGTTAGGTAAGGCAAGTTAAAGTGAGTTGAGGTTTTCACTCTTGCTTTTTCTTGGTTTAGAAAAAAATTAATTGACTTTCTTCACGAAGAACTATAAATCGTGAGGTGTTTCAACATCTCCAACTGCGTTGAAAAGAGATTAATGCATTTTTTATTTAAATATTTATTTATAATTATTATATTTATGAAACATGTAAAATATTTTACACCTGCATAATAACTAGGGAAGCCTTATACTTGCAGCTCTACTTGGGCCCTACTTATAGCAGCTTATAGGCTTAAGTGTCTTTCCTCGCGGAGAACTTCATAATAGTATCTTCGGCATCTCGTCTAGACTTCACATTTCTGTGCAACGAAATGGGTAAATTTAATAGCCTGTCGTAAATGAGTACCCAAACTCTAGAGGAAACTCTGATATGTACAATATGTTCAATACGTCCTTTGTCTCTGAGAATAATACATTATCTACTATTCTCTTTCCTGGCCTGATGATTGAATACATTCAAAATATATTTTTAACAATTTTTCCCGTGCAAAAATTACTAAATTTTTTCCCTATTATAATATACATATTACGATGGCGTTTTTCTAGTTTTGTCAATTTGTGATTCATACGTACATATACACTGAGAAACCTTTGTTAGTATATCTGAACTTTGCAATGAGGGACAAAAAGCATGTTTTAATAATATTTACTAATTTCAATAGTAACTCCTAGCTGCTGTCAGAACTATAAATTTAATAAGAGAAATTAGTAAATTTGTTGGAATAATAACTGCAGAAGATAACAGGATTTACAAACAACTGTAGTAAAATAATGCGCAGGGACTTTGCGCACCGAATTACTAAACTGGTTAGCAACATGTGCTATATAGTCCGAATAGAAAAAAAAAGAAACTCACCATCTATATTGAACTCGAATCCGAATATTCATATTAATTTAAATTTAAGAGAGAATGACAACATTTTAAATTATATATTTGTGTATTCTGAAAATACATGATATTATTGAAAATATTAAAACATTTTAATAATTGGTATTAACCCCATTACAAATAGTGTTGCCGTCGAACGAGAAATCCCGAGAAACGAGACCAGATGTGCCGACAACCGGCAAGACTGATCTTGGGCAATCTGATGCGCTATTGCTAAATTAGCGTTCTTAAACAAATTGTTAAATTGGAAATGTAATAAATTTTTAAGCATGTTTATCAATTACTGATTAATTGTATATCAAACATGACTATATTTCTTAAAGATTCATTAAGTTTTTACTCCTTTAAGCCTATAGCCAGTATAGCATTTATTTTTTGTTGTACTTATTTATTTTGCCAATTATTAATTGGGAAGTAAATTATCAACCCATTAAATAATTAATTCTTATT
>JAUESI010000015.1:5040919-5051097 GCA_032275145.1 Synergus laeviventris | reverse complement strand
TCGCTCTCACTTTTCTTCCTGTTTTTCCGGGACTCGTCGGAAAATACACTTACTTTCCGATGGGCCCGTCCAGTGATAGCTCGTGAGAAGGCGTTCACACCGACTTACAAAATTATTCATGTTTCCCATGATTGCGTCCACAACATATTTCGTTCGGATACAAATTCCTGAATGATACGGAAAATAAGAAAAAATGTATTTCGACGAGATCAGCATCTTTTGTTAGAATAATTTTTTCAAATTTTGCAAAAAAAATGATGATTTTTATGGATTTCTCATGGTGCCACCATGAAAATCACCTAGTCGCCAATTTCCACTATCTCATATATTTGTAATCAGCATATCAAAATATATACAATAGGTATGTATGAGCCAGTGGGAAGGAAATTGGAGGTGTACCCTATCCGGGAGTTTATATATCCATATATAATCGCTCATTTTCCGGTCCAGTGATCGCTCCGTTGCTTCAATAATTCAAAAAAGTATTCTATGTTCATTTCCTGTATCCTATCTCTTCCTATATGAAACTATGGTACATATCAAAGATCCGCAACGTTGTCCTTGGTATGAGAAGTCAGAATAGACCGGAAGTCCGTCCAAGTCGGGGCTAAGAATGCACAAAAGGACTGGAAGATAAAGACGTATGCAGGAGATAAAAAAAGGGAAGTAGAGACGGGCAATGTTAATCTTGAGATTCGGCCTCTATAAAGATTGGTGAGGCTTGTGTTTTGTGTACTCAACGGTTGGTGCATCGACCCCCTGCATTTCCATGATAAAGGGCGAATAGGCTGTCACTCTTAGGATCGCTGGCTCGCTCAATCCCTCTGATGAGGGTTAGGACAGGACAGTGTCGCACGTACCTAGTATGGCTAGTATGCATCATACATAGGATATATACACTGTACACCATACATACGCTCACGTACACAAATTCCCACATATGCAGCGACGCACGCCGCGCCGCGCAGTCTCGAATCCCATTGGTCGACGGGGAATCCGCGCGAAGTGCCGGCGACCAGTTGAGCGCGAGTTCTCGAGCCGAGCGGTTCTGGAGCAGAGTGCAGTTCCTGTTCGTTTAGAATCTTCGAACCGACATTTATTACGCGAGGAAACAGTTTCAAGTTTCGTATTTAACAAATCGCGACGGTCCCGCTTCCTTGGATTTTTGGTTTTTTTGTGACTCAAGGCTACTTATTGTGAGAACTGTTTGTTAATGGTTTTTTGTGATTTTTTTCGAAGTCGGATGCAGCTTGGTCAAAGGAGAAACCGGTAAATTGGTAAGTCGGTTTTTGTTTCTTTTTACTGAATGCTCCTCAATTATTACCTGAATTCAAACTAAAGGTAGTGTTCATTTATTAAAAAAGAAAGTATACAGATGTCGTTGTACAGTCAGTTTTTGTGCTTATTTTTATAGGAACTTGATTGTATTAAAGAATTTAATCTTTTTTCAAGAGTAATGATAATAATAATCTAGGAATACAGAATAAAAGGTAGTGTACTAAAAGGTGTTGAACGAGAAGTAAAGTTTTTAGTTGAGTTCAATTTAGACAGTTCAATTAATTACCTGCAAAGGGTCTTAAACAATTTTTCATTTTTGAAGCTGGTTGATTTTAAATTTAATCTCAAAATCAATTTATTAGCGAATTTGCACTGATAGTTTCAGTATATCTTTTTTTTAAATAGTCTGCCTTTGCGGAATTTTAAACGTGAATTTTGTAAAAAAAATAAATTCCGAAGGTATCCTTAAAATTCCATTCATAAGAAAATATATAGAATACATTGCGGTCTAAATTCTTCAAAATGTTGGCTTTACGGTTGACCTTCATATTCTCCTTTATTTTGCTTCTTCATTATATATGTATTACTCGATGCAATTTTAAAGACCAAGGATGAATTTTAACTACACTAATATTATTGTAGTTAGATGAGAATATTATATACAAATGATTATACAGAATCAAGAGCAGATAAATTCATATGAAAAATTAGACTTTTTTCTATTTCTTATTTCATGGTAATAATAATTGTAACTTGCAGTCCGTCGCAAGATCTGAATGAGTGCAAACATTTGTGGATCTCTGACGCATGATAATAAAGCAGGATATCTAATTTCATTGTTTGAACTATTAATCATATAACACCCACCAGAGGATTAAACAAAAGCTTTCATAGAACATTTTTTCCAACCTGAGTTTTTCATGACTGAAAAGTTCTGAACGTTCAAATGAACGGATTTCTGTATTGATTATATTTTAAACTACAAAAAGTTTTAAAATATTGATTCAATTGTATTGAAAATTATTGTTCCGAAAGAAGTTTGCAATGCCTATTGTTAGTTTTAGAGCTGGAACAATATTTCTGGTTAAAGTAGAATTGGGAAAAAATATTTCGTTCGTTTGAACGTTCGAAACTTCTGGTACATAGATTTTCTTCTACGATTTTTTTTCTTCTACAATTTTAAAGTCTTATGTTTTGAATTTAAAAAAATGTAGAATAAGCATTTCCTCGAGCATTCCAATCAAATTCTCTCTATAGGAATAATTTTACGATATATACTCTGCTATCTATTTTGCTTTATGAAATTTAAAAAACTGTTTTCTCTTGTGAAACGGGATAAGACCTACTGCGTCAGTGGCATTTTACTATCTCTGCAGTGTACTTTTCCCGATGGAAGGTTGGGCACCAATATCTTATCAAAGCGCTCAGCGCACTCTAAATCCGGATCCTTGAATTTGGAGTGAGTAACGCGATGCGGTAGGACTAAACCTAATTGCGATACGGCAAACCTCCGAGCTATTTCCTCAATCTGCAAAATCTGTCGTCGAGAAAAGTAAAAGAACCCTCCCCTCTCTTCTCTCAATTTGAATTAGGTAAATTTTACTAATTCTTAAAAATACCTTACAATTCTATAAAATCTTTATCATAAAAGTATTCTAATGTCCCTTAATAAAATTCCATGAAAAACTTCAAAATTCGACAACATCCATTAAATTTGCAGGAAATAACGTGAAATTCTGTGTACAATACTTCAAAATAGGTGACTTATTACTACTTGATTTTTAGTAGAAATGACCGAGGATTTAATTGGAATACTAATATTTTTAAAAGTTTCCAAAGTTCTCAAAATCAAAAATTTGAAACTATTTACTAGCAGAAATTTTTCATAGAATTAAACGAAATTTTAAAGAGACTATATTAAAGGACTACAAAAGATTTTAAGTGATTTTATAGAAAAGTCTTTAAAGGATTGAAATCAAATTCAAGGGATACTAAGAGATTTTGATTGATTTTGGGGAAATCAATCAATTTTCAGAAATTCCACAAAATTTCAAGATATTGCAAGAGATTTCAAGATGTACCTATTTTAGACAATTTTAAGATATTTACAGATGATTTAAAAAAAATTTTAAAGAATTTTGAGGGATTTTATTTAATTTCCTTTATATATTAGAAATAATTCGTCGAAATTTCTTAAATTCAATTAAAATGTCTTGAAATCTCTTGAAATTCTTTAAAGACATTTGAATTATATCTTAAAATCTCGAACAATACCGAGTAAATTTCTGCTAGTATTTAAATAAAAATAGAATGGTTTTGAGAACATTTTTTGATATTCTTAATCCAATAAACGTAAAAAAATATAAAATAAAAAAAGTTCGTCAGACTATAGATGTCAGTTTTGCGGTATATATATACTAAACAACTGAAAATTTTAGTGGTTTTTCACTGCTCAAATCGTGAGAAAAGTGTCACTGAGAATTAGTGAAATTTCACTGATTTTTCACTGATTCAAGTTTAGAGAGTAAATGTACGTTACATTTAGTTGACCGGGAAATGACCGTGAATTTGGAATCGTACGTCCAATCCGCACCCTGCACTCTAAATAACGCGTGAAGAATTTTTGAATCGAAATTAAATTCACGAGCGAAAAAACAGTCTAATTAAATTTAGAACTCCGTGAATAGTTTGAACGAACTAAATAATGTTTTTTTCAGTAAGGTAATATGGATATCATGCACCCCGATAATTTTATGAAGCCTTTTAATACACTGGCTAAAAAATGTTCATGAGATTTGCATTTACCCTTCGCTGTTTACTTTCCTGTCTCGACCACCATTCTTTACACAAGGCCTACAGGGAATAATGTCAACTTTGCATATATATACCCTACAACAAAAGAGACGTCTATATTCGAAATTTTAATCTGACAAAAAAGTAGCACCTGGAAGATTGATATACCAGAAATTTTTTGAGAAGGGTTCAAAATAGTATAATTTGAAATTTGCTTGCAGTGTGTGTGTGTGTAAAAATGTTGATTTAACACAAATCGAACTCGGTGAAGAGATTCTATTTTCAAAAATGTTTAAAAAAATGTTCGGAAACTAAAAGTTCTCTTGTTAAACCTTGACATAAAAAGATTGTTCAGAAGAGTCATAAATATTTCGGCACGTACGCGAAAAAGTGGTATGTAATCCAACAATGATTCTTCTTATCAAGAATGTTATCATCAGATATGTTCTTTTGAACCGGCCGGCCGTTGAAGGAACTCGAGAGATCCACTTCTGTTTATGTTTTGATCCCTGAGTCGCATTGCGGCCACTGGCCACTGGTCCATTCGTGACCAGAGTCTGTATCTCTCCCCCCATAATGTCTTTTTATTTTTTTTTTCCCCTCTCATTCTACATCTCTCATTCACTTCTCTGCACTCAAGGAGAGGTTGGGTGCAGGTTCCTCTCGCGAGGCAAAGCGTTTTTACTCGAATATTTTCTTTTGCGTTCGTTCATTTCACCGGTGTGTCCCAGGAACCGACCCTTTTGCACGGCTTAGTATCTGAGTTCGTTGAACGCTCGCTCTCCTCTGCCTGCTTCTACTATACATCCACATCTTTCCACTCTCGCCATTCGCAAATCTTGGTTTAAGGGCCCAGCTGTGGAGGGCAAAAAGGAGTAAGTTCCAGTCCCTTTTCGGAAGTGCACTCGAGATTTCTTCAATCGTCTCGTGTCTAGATCTTGTGAGAAGTCGCAACCTTTATGGAAAATAAATGTTCTCTGCTCAAGGGTGTCTGGAAAACGAGAATCGTTTCATTCGTTTTTCTTCAAGTACTATTGAATTTGTTAACATTTTTATTGAATATTCCTTAGACTAGATTCTAGAACTATTTGAATATCCAAATTATTTGAAAAGTCATGAAATAATGTATTTCATAGATTTACTTTACTGTAGACGCGGCAATTAAAAACGTGTTTCGATCTTTTCTCGAGCGGAACAAATGTTACGTAACTCGGGGTGCTTTCGCACTCGAATGCGCGAAATTCTGGAGTTGTGCAACTTTCACGTCACTGAAATTTTATCATAAAGTTCAAGCAAACATTCTGGAAGCTTCGTTATTTGAAAAAAGATTGTTTTTTTTCTCTTTTTTTTTAATTATTTGTCAACAAAATGTGTTGGCCAGGATAACTTTTTAATATTCATTTATTCGCTGAGTGAGTACCCATTGGCGAGAGATAAGTTAAAAGCTAAAACTTTAAAGATTTCTGGAAACTGGCAAACTTCTATCGAGTGGTTTTCAATTGTTGGAAACGTTTTCATTGGAAGTGGATGCGTTATGTGAGATGATCGAAAGAGACCCGTTAACGTCGGTGTGATGTCTTTCCACAAGAGGAAGCACGCGTCTTCCAGGCTTCCAACTGCGGTTTGAAATTAGTCGGCCATGAGCTATGAAAAATTTAAAATTCAGATCGGCCCGTAAAAATGCGGGAGGGATATACGCGAAGGGATATCCCTTCGCGTCAGATTTCTTCCTCCGTCGCGGTGCATTTACGGCACGAGAATCGAAAACGGAAACGACATAAGTGAGAGAGACAGAAAGAGCTTTTCGCAAAGAGGTTTTCGCAGAAGAACGTGAGATGCACGAAAATAGAAATATATAGTCTCAACTTTTATTAAGACTCGAAAATAAGCCCAGAAAATAGAAGGAGAAAAACCTCTTTCCCAAATGAAACTTTCCATCATAAAATTTACATAAAATTGAAAACATCAGGATCATAAAAATTTAATGTCGTACTAAAAACTGCCGCACTCTAATGATTACAAAGCTAATGTGAAAATCATTAGTCATTATCGATTAGGAAATATCTTTCGTCACAAATCGACTCTGACAGTAATTTTCAATAATCACCTTTCCTGTTCAATTTGATTTCTCTCGTTGATTTTGACGAACATATGGAATTAAAGCATAACTCGATAAACGATCCAGGACGTAATTTTACGTTGTGTGGTGAGGTATTACATCGATCTTGAATACACACAATTATCTGAAGAATGTTCCTATTAACGACGTGGAACCGAAGCATAAATATCACATACACATTTCACTTTTCCTGTCAATATATGCGACATACTATCGCGCATGCATGCAGGACACGCAACGATCCGATTTGCTGAATAGAATACCACTATAACGCAAGATTTTATCCTTTCTATGTTCATTTCGTCGTATATCTTGTTTAAATTTACATATAAAAAAAGCTTATCCCTTATCGCCAGACCCGCATCTGAAGAGTTGAAACCGTTAGGTGGATCCTCCCTTTCCAGAAAAATGTCGGGATCAGCATTCAGAACAAAACGAAATCTAGATTATTTGGTGAATGGCCCCATTATCCGTGACTTTTAATTTCCGAGGTCTGGAATTCTTGTTATGCCGGTCTGAATATATATATGAAGAAATTCTATATATAATGAGGTTCGTTAAATGAAATATTAGTATTTCAATTTTAGATAATCAAGAAGTAAAATGACTAATCACTGTACTCGCGGGATAATTCAACACCTGCAATATGCATCTGTATTAATGAAGAAAGATGGCCATCATTTTTCCACCTTATAGGTGATAAATCCCTTTCAACAGGGCAGTCCTTTCTCACAATCAGTTTACGATTCAAGAGAGAGAGAGAGAGAGCATTTATGAATGGGGTGATCGTCGATTCTGATCATAAAACAAAATAAAGAAGGTCCTTAAAAATCGATTGTTGCGTCTTTGACAGCTCGGGTGGAAGTTTATTTATGGGGGTCAATATATGGGGACGTTGAAGAGTGTGTTTGAAGAGACGGTTCGTTTCTAGTTGAGCGCCTAGAGAGTGTGCGTATGTCCTCATTTAAATGAAATAAATCTTGTTACGAGTAATTTTCGTCCGGCGGCTGTTCGAAGGAGAAGAGATGGAAGAGCTTTTAAGCCAGTGACCGAGAGCTAGCCAGTGCACGAGACAAATGGATTTCGTTCCATCACCCGAACGATCTCTGTAGTGTGATTAGATTCGAACCTCCCCCAAGGATAACTATGCGAAAGTTCGTCTCGTCTAGCTTTTACCCATCCATTTTATCGTCAACCCAGGTTTCTTTACGGTGACGTTCATTACCAAGGTGAAAAGGTGAAGAATGAAAATTAGCTTTTGGGCGTAGCTTCTTTTTTCATGTTAATTAATCTCACTAATCTCTAGATTTCATGTAACGTTCATATTTCTCTCGATTCCGTAACATATATAACGCCGATGCTTAATCTACTTCACACTTAGCTTTTTGTTAATTGGAAGCATATTTTTGAAAGCTGAATCAAAATAGAATGAGTCGCTGAGTTAGTTAAATTTCACTAATTAATAGTAGTTTCTTACCAATATTCAAATGGTGCGAAGTCGTTTACTATAAATTAGTAAAAAGTTACTAATTCCATTAGTAACAAGGGCAAAACTAAATGAATTGGCAATTACTTAAATGAATTAGTATAAACACACTGTTCACTGAAAACGAGTCTTTTAAAATTCTCTAATATTAAATCAGTGTAAGTTCATTAATTTTCAGTGACTTTCTTTTCAATATTTCATTCAGTAAAAATCCTCTGAAATTTTCAGTAATCGTCACTAAGCTACTGAAAATTACAGTGACTTTTCACTTATTTCCAGTAGATTTTTCACATATTGAAATCACGAGAAAAGAGCCACTGAAAATTAGTATAATTACATTGATTTTTCAGTGATTCAAGTTTGGAGAAGTCATGAGAATCTTTTTAAATCCTAAAAATCTCATTAAATTTTTTTAATTCCCCGATAGTCTTTTAAATTCCCTTTTACTCTAAAATTAATCTTTTTATGCCATCATTTTTAGTTGAAATTTGCACAATTTAGAGCTTTTTCATTGAAAATAAGTAAATTTTATAACTGCACATTTTTTTATATTGAAGAACTTTTTAAAATTCGCTCTCTAAACCTACTGATTCTCAGTAATCAGTAGTAAATCTGAAATCAGTGAAAAATTACTGAAAATTTCAATGATTCAATTTTAGAGAGCGGACTAAATAAAGTGTGTCGTATATTACACAACATTTTACGCCTTATTGTTAATTCAGTACAATTCTTAATAATATCTTAAAAATCCATAAAATATATACGTTTCAAACCATAAAAATATTTTAATATCAGCTAATAAAATTCCATGAAAAACTTCAAATCGCATAGAATAACTGAAAATTCTTTATAATACGCTTCTAAATCTTTGAAAATTTGTTAAAATCTGTTAAAATTTAAAAGCTAAATAATATGACAAAAATAAAATAGTTATTTATACAAAAATGTTTAAATTACTATAAGAAGTTTTGAACGTTCAAATGAACAAAGTCATTTCATTAAGTAGAAAGTGGAGAAAAGTGACTAGCTATAATTTACTTAGTCAAATTCTTACTAATTCAGATTGAGAGTAGCTTGATTTAATCGAAAATCAAGTTACCGGATTTATCGATTTTCTTTTATGAGTCGAAATCTAATTTTTCATGGGTTTGGTTTAATGAAAGATGAATTGGAGACGATAATAAATATGTAGATGTAAATCAAACTCCTGAAATATTAAGATAATGAGTTAACGGAGCGACAATGTTTTCTCTCTTTCACAAATCCGTGACTGTGAGAGAGGAAGCGTCGCCATCGCATCGTCGTCGTGATAAAGGAGCAACAAGAGTCGTTCGTCTCGGTAAATCTTCTCTCCCGGACGACGAGACGAGCTTATTTCTCTCTTTCCTCTCGGAGACCGCTTAACTTCACGCTAACGCGAACACTCGTTCAAAATAGAGCGAGGGAGTAACCAGAGGCGGACAATGAGAATCAAAGCAAGCCAGGAAGCTAGAGATAGAGAGGGGAATTTAGATCTTATAAGAGACAAAAAGAGAGGGGGAGATACGAGATTGAAAAAGAAGAATAAAAGAGATAAAAAGTAGAGTAAGAAAGGAGAAAGCAAGGCGGCAGCAAGTTGCGAGCTTTCGCTTGAGGCTTAAGGTGCTCGAGAGGCTTAAATCTGCGAGGTAAGATCCAAAAAGTGGCTTCGTCGACAATTCCCTCGAAATTGGTCGAAACGGTTTCTAAGCCTTTGAAATGTAGGAACACGTGTGTATCGTTGCGCACTGTTTCGTTGAAAGCTCCCGTAATTCGGATATTTTAGATTCTACAAGATACAAGACTGGAGTTACGTTTACAAAGAGATATCTCCACGGTCCAAAGGGGGTTGAATTATTCATGGAGAACCTCACGAAGGCGGTGGCCAAAGCAAGGGGTGCAGAGAATAGTACATATAGGGGCCATAAATTTCAATTTATGAAACCGTTAAACATATATCCCACAGACTTCTGTCCAATAAACACCTACTTGGAGATTTTACATCTCCACATATCTTTATCTTCATTAAAAACGATCGTGCACACATATATATTATACATAAACTCTTCTCATTGAAAAGTATATATTCCTTTTTTCATTCCTTCGTTTAATTAAAAAGTAAGAAAACTTGAAATCCTCTAATTGAGAACCTTCAGCCTACAAACTAATGATCTTGTAACTCACAGAAAGGTAAAAACACATTTTTCAAGCAGAAAATGCAAATTAATTAAGCCTCTAGGGTCCAGCGAGCCATATTAGAGCAACCCCGATTTGCAACGTCCTTAGCGAGTGCGTGTAAAACGTAAGCTTAATTTGCCAAGAGCCAGCCAGGGGCCTTATACACGCACGCTGCAACATATTTACAACAGCCTCCAGGCAAAAGCGAATCGTCACGAGATTACTTAACCACAGAATGAGCTAATGTTCCTTCCTCTTCTTTATCTTAAAGTACGCGTCGCGCCGACAAAATAAGGGGAAAATCCT
>JAUESI010000015.1:4978877-5000528 GCA_032275145.1 Synergus laeviventris | reverse complement strand
TTAATACAATTCATTAATCTAATTCCGAAAACTTGATCTACTCTACTTGAAATTCTCGGAACAAGTTATGATAAAATTCAATGTGATTCTCTCATTTCTCATTTCTCTACTCAATTTCGTCGAAACTCACCGTCATTGCCTGTAGAAGAGCATGAGTTCTGCGTTCGAGTTCTGCCTTCGGAACCCCTCGAAATGTATTCATCTTTTTATTATGACTGTTGAGGATTTCAACCCCCGCAAGTGCACTTGGCCTAACCATTTTCACTTTCTTAGAAACTACCTACTTCAAAACTGTGTCAACAAATTTGAGGATATCAAGAATAATGTATTTATCCAATTTCTCTCACACCTTCTTTGCATTTTTTTCTACACACAATTTAACCGCTTGTATTAGTAGCAAAAATTATTTCAGCAACACTTCTGTCACATTAGAAGATGCACAATTTAAAAAAAGAATCACTTCTTTATCATAAATTCAGAAAAGGCGTGAGGAGGATGATCTGCTAAATTCGGAAATTTTGTTATTAATTCGAGAAATAAATAAATAATAAATTTACTATCGATATGCCATAACGACGTGACAGAGTTCTCACTTTAAATGCTCGGACGTGTTTGGAACGATTGAGCTGTGCTCACGACATCTATTGCACTAGATCACTAAAAGATTTTCAAACAAAAGTGCACTGAGAAATTCAACTTTGACCGATCAATGAGTATTCAGTAAATTGCCTCACCCTCTATCTTAATCGCGAGCACACTAATCGTTAGCCTTAGTGGAAAAGCAACTTTACCGGTATTTTTCATGCTCATCAGACAACGACAGGTCTGTATTCACACCATTCTAAGCCCCCACAGAGACAAATGACTCAGAAAACATATACATTATCTACAACATTTATTCACTACATACAACCTTTAAACATTTTCCCACGACTAAATTTCATTCCTCATTTTAAAAATTGTATAGTTGGACCGATTATCTTCATAGTTTTATAATTCAACTTCATTCTCATTGTTATTGATATATAAACATGCAAACATAGTTTATCTGAAAATGAAAACAGAGGAATCATATTTCATATATTTGCTGATATAGAGATTTCACGTATATCATTAAAGGAGATTTCGATAATTTTTCAAAAAATATAAAAGGCCCCTTCTCGGTATTTTTTTGAACGGGAGTGACGTTGATGAACTTTGGAATAGCTGACCACGACCTCTTCCACTAATACATTTGCTTTTAACATACTCAATCTCATGCATATGCCATCGAGACTGGAAAGAAAGAAAAGTTACAAAATGAACTGATTTGTAATGAAATATGTAAGAAAAGCCACTTATTTTCCCGTTGCGTTTAACAACTTCCGAATACTTAACACATCAATCAGAGTGAGCTGTTAGAATGCGAGGAGCTACTCAAAATAGAATGGGTTGTTCGTCACTAGAAGTAGAAAAATTTGACTCTAGGCTCGGGCTTCTAAAGGTCAAGTAAAATTGTAACCACTGTTTGAGTTGAAACCAATGAAAAAGAATTGAAACATGTTTTAATTATTTAGATTATACTCTTTTATATATAGATTATACTCGATTACATAAGTTTTGCATTTAAGTTTACATTTTGATTTAATCTTGAAAGACTTTATCGATAGAATTGCAACACATACGCGTAACTCGTATTATTCAATAGTTATAGACTAACATATTTGATATCTTTTATAAACAAATACAGAATACAACTTCAAAAGTGTGATTCTGAGATGACATTGGAGTGAAGGTGTCCTAACAAACGAGATGAAGGTATATCTGGAACATCTGGGCCGCATCCCGTTTAAACTGACCCACGAATCAAGTGCAAACGGTAGGCGTACAAACGTTTGAACAATTGCGTTCAATGAAAGTTGATACGATGACAATTAGCTCATTGACCATCAAGGCATTCGAAACACGCGGCACATTCCAAGCAAGTCTCGCCAATCTTGATTTTTTATCCAAAGTTTACAACTTGTTTATATACAATAATACACATTATACAATTTCACGACACCAGTTATTTCTGCACCTGCCCACTCGAACTTTATTCATCCAGAGAAGCTTAGACGCTTGTGTGAATGAACTATCAATAACTAACTACAATATTTCCTTTACTTAAAGTTCTTCAACCTTGTATTTTTGCTCTACACCATTCTATGTTCTTGGACGAAAAAGTTTTTATAAAAGAGTTACTGTTCTATTGCTATGGTAAGGGACTTGTAGATTTATTTTTCTTCCACCTACATCCAAGAATCGACAAACATTCACTCTGAGGAATTTAGTGAATGAGGTAAATTTCTTTAACGTTAACCAATTTTGATATTAAAATTGACTCATCCAGAATTTCTTCGATTGAGTATATATTTTACCACTCAGACTGGTTCATTTTTAAATCGGCACTGACATCTTGCCAATTTTTAGTGTGAGATAAGAGAGCTTTCTTGCATTCCAAGAAACAAGTTAACTAACCCACTTTTCCGAGTCAAGTTGATTTATATTTGTGTCACGACCAAAGTTTAAGATCGTGCTATTTGCCTTCTGGTATATTCCTAAATTTGAAAATAGGCGCTACTGGCAAAGCTTTCAATGCACCGTAACTGTGTCAGTGTTAGGCCAATTATAGTTATTGTCATCTTTACAATACGCCCTTTCCTAATTTCCCCAAATCCACCATTAAATCTCTTAAGAATAAAATATATGGTTCGTAACATACATGATACCACGTTGAAACTGATTTTAAGAACTTTTAAAAGACAATTTTCTCAAGATTTCATAACACATAAGATTGATTGCACATCTGTGTAACATGTGTGTAATAATGTGAGGAAATGTTTGTAAGTACTGCACAAAATTGTGATACTGTCATTGTTCTGGGAGTAGAGATTAACTGATGTCAATGATTGAAGGAAAGAAAACAAGTTGGAATTGGAAACAATCAATAAGACACGAGAGAACAAGACATCTACGTGACGACGTCGAGTTCTGCACTGCCAGGAATAGATGGACCGTCCGACGAAAAGTACGTCAAGGAATCCTTGTGGTAGCATTTCATCCATACGTCATAAATCTGTACCAATGAGACCGCGCATGCACTAGACCAGTTTCCTTGCTTCAAATACAAGAAGATGGTATGTACGAAGAGTTACATATGATAAGGGAAGGGATAAGGGAAGGGCTAAGGGAAACCTTCAAAGTCAGCTTTGATTATTGAAAGTACAACAGAATGGAGTTGGTCCATATAGGGCACTATTTCAAAAATGACTGATTCTCTGAATCCAGGAATTGTTGAGTATCCTTATAATTTTGAGGATGAAGGAAAGTTCTTTTGAGCATTTCCTTTACTTACAGACTTAAGCTTCCTCCTAACGAGAATTACTTTGTGTAACTTGGGCGATCGAGTTTTTTTCTCTCCACGAATAATGCCAAAGCCTCTGACAGAATGAGAGTTCAGCACAGGTATTATTACAACCGATGCCATGGCTCGACAATGCGAGCCAACAACCGACTGTCAGACCCTTCGTTCACCACTGCTAAAGTAACTAAAGACTAACCTTTGGAAAATCAATACAGGCCAAGAATCGATACTTGACATCCTTTTATGTCCAGTTTTAAAGGAGTGTGTAATGTACCCTCAAGGAGTTAAGAAATTCAATTGAAGAAGAGCAATCAAAATTTAGAAAAAATATAAACAATAATATTCTATGTATGTAAAAATGAATGTCTGTGTGAGTTTTGAGTAGACATGATCCATATATTCTGGAACCTATCGGAGTCAAATATTGCAGGCAAATTCCGGTGGGCCGCATAAAACTATGGATTCATATTTTGAAAGAAAATTTTTGTTTTTATATATTAAATAACAGAAATGAAAAAAAAAAATTTTTTTGTAAGAGTAGGTTCCGGGTTTTGAGAAATACTTGTCCAATAGCTTATAGCAATAGTTTAAAAATGTATTGAATTTGTTATAATTGATATTCAAAAACAAATTTTATAAACAATTGGCTATATCAATTATTTATAATGAAATAAATAAAATTTTTTCTAATTGGCCAAAAATTATAGCGAAATGTCACTTACTTATCAAATTTAGTCATTCAATAACAATTGATGATTATTGAAACAAATTTAATCACAAATGTATACTGTCTGGCTATTTTTAGAGGTAGAAAATTGGTTTGTTCAACTTAATAAAGTGTAAATGACTCATTTTTAAACCTTTAGGGAGTTTACATGACAAACAAATTTTTATTATCCTAGGCATTTTTTGAGAAAAGAAATTAAGTTTACATTATGTATTATGAATTTAGTTAAAAAACGGTTTTTGTCTATAAATTATTCATACTTAGTGCGAATCAATAGTTGTCCAAGTATTTCTCAAAACCCGGTACACTTAAAAAAAAACTTTTATGTTTCTATTTTTATTTATACTTTACCGAAATATGTTTTGGCAGTATCCAGTTTTAATTGATATCTCTTAAAATGCCTAGCAATGCTGGATTTCCGCCAGTAAATAATAAATCCATCAAATGTGATGACTTTAACTTTTGGAATTGATAATACTATTATTCTTTCTCTAATAAATAATTATATTAGCTTATACCAATTGTTTTATGTATGAATATAATTACATCACGTTGAACTAATCTTTTCGCGCTTTCATAAAATAATTTGTCCAATTAATATAATACTAGTCTAAAATTATAATACATTGCGAAGTTCAAGAGCAAGACCCACGCAGCGGGATGCACTTGAATCTTCCACTTCAAAGTGCTGATAACACATCATTAGCTTTTCAGAATGATGGATCGCGTTTGTACCATTTTCGCCCCACTATACGTGCCTGTGCAAACTCAAGAGAGATTGATACTACATAATAGACAAAGCATCTCTCTTTATACGTACCAGAAATTTTTTTGGAAGAGAGATAAAGAGAAAAAAATAATCATGAAATTGCGCTTAAATAAATATTGCTCTATTGTTTCCTGACGTCATTTGTAAACCAAGCTTATAGAAACTGTTAAAGCAAACAAATAATTATCCATGAGATACGACGTTTTTTTAATTTCTGCATGATTGAAGATTTCTTAGTAAATAAGAAATAATTTAAATGCTAACATTTAAATTATTGAATTCCCACAGTGGCATGAAAAATCGTGTCTGCATCGAGTTAGAATCAATCACGCTGATTTACAATTAATGCAGATAAGAAATTCGTAATCGTACGTTTCTGAACAGATCACTCCTTGTCTACTCTTGTAGGTGAATAGTTTAATATGTGAGCATGAAATGTGGTTGTAATGAGTATATTTTTTACAGAGTAATGAGTTTTGTGGCAGGTTTTGAGAATTTTTTAAAAACACTTATCTTTAATTTACTTACATTCCAGCCAACGGATTCAATCATGAAATTCTGAACAATTTCCGTCTCATCTCGATCGCTGTCACTTTCCAGTAAAGCCTCGCTGACTTCCAGAATGCTTTCTGTGTCACTGGAAGTTTCCTCTTTTTCATTCGCAGTATCAGCAAAATTATTTTTTTCTGGAATTGGACCTTCCTCAAGCTGTTGAGCACGCACTTTTTCTGCAAGGAGTGTTCCCAAGTTTTCGAAAAAGCCATCATCTTCCTCTTGGATTCTGAAATTTAAGAAAAAGCTTAAGAAAAGCAAATATAAATACAATAACATAAAATACAAAAACCTTTTGTTATATTGAAAAACTGAGCTCATTTTGTAGACATAATTTTTGATAACCTCTACGTCCTAAGTTTTTTGGTAAGAATATACTGTGGAGATTAAAAAGTAATTCTAACTTATTGAAGCGTAAAACAAAGCTTCGATATTGCTATATATTCATGCATTTAAACGTAATTAAGACGATAAGACGTGCAGGAGTTGCAAGATAATTGTACGAATTTTAATGATCCAATAAATGAATAAATATTAAATTTGCACATTTAATATTTTCTGCATTCCCAATATTTTTACATCAATGTGGAGGCTGTACCTTATAATTATATAAAGGTCATCCTTAACGATCACTCAATTAATTTTTGTAATTACCCAAAGTTTAATATCATTGATATCAGAAAAATCTGAAATTGCTTTCCTATAAAGAATGACAATATCGTAAAAACCTACGATACTATTTAACACACAGAATATCAAAATGCACGAATGTCCTAATAAAGCAAATTGTTTTCGCAGTTAATTTTTTAAGCTCATTAAATTAGTGGAGTTTCACACATCGCCTCGAAACTCATTCCATTAATAAAGTAAATTAAATTATACCTCATTCTTTTATTACCATTCTTTGAACACATTCCAACTTCATAATTCGAGGTCATTTTCACTATACAACAATAAAACTTTCACAAATAGTCCAGCACCAACAAAAAAATCTTCGCTATCGCTTCACCTGTTATTTTTATGGATGTGATGAAAAGCCGCGAGTTTCCAATAAACCCTTGCAGGTGTAACTTTAATATCTTCTGGCTTCTCTGACATACGAAGAGCTGCAATCGCCAAATAAGGATGCTTCTCGTCTAACTTTGGAAAATGAGCCATTTTTTCCTCCTCTCGCCTTCGGAAAAAATTCAAGGGGTTTTTCCATGGAAACACGATAGGCATTTCAATGAGTTCAAAAATAATAGAATAAAAGAAGCTTTTAAGATTATACAATTTGATTCCAACTGCTACGAAGAAGCTTCGCAGAATCAATGAACAATTTTAATCTTTAGTTCTTATCCTGCTATAATTAATTAAACCATCACTTCACTGTTATTCAGTCAATTTTTTTTATCATTTCTACCCCGCGAAATATAATTCGTATTTTGTAATTTAATAATTCATCTTATTCTAGTTTAAAATAAATAAACTATTTAAGTCAGCTTTCATTACTTTATTTTACATAGACGAGAGAACCTCGGAGAGAACATAATAAAAAGGAAAAGATTTGAACGAAAGATGAGGAAACTCTCCAGACACGAATTAGATAGAAATCATTTTTAAAAGAGACTTTTTCTTTTAGTACAAAACACATGTTGAATAATCTGCAATATCCAAATGATGCCATTGTGTTTTTAAGACTCGAATTCACTTTCAGATGACGTAAGTGACTGGTAAAAATATGCAAAGTGATGAGGCCGTTTAAGGTGTCACTTTAGAAGAGATTTAGAACTTTCTTGAATAATTGTAAAACAAAGTTATAAAGTATTAGAAATTCTAACTAGAGTTGATTTAAGTTACAGTTTTGGTTGTTTTATTCTTTTTTGGAACATAAATAAGAACAAATTCATTTATAATATTAATTTAAATAAATAAAAACCGTTTGTGTTCTTCCAAAATCCACTGGTTCTCCTTAATATTTTTTATCGTCGTGTACCATTTTCTATGAAAAATTATTCTTCTCACCAACACAGGATATCACTAAGCAAATAGATTTCAAAGACTGAACGAACACCAAAACATATCTTGCAGGACTACCTTCAAGATTGTGCTAATGGAAATACCTAGTGGGAGAATGTAAGAGGTAAGGAGAGCAGTGACTTGGCTATACATATTTTTAAATACATACCTATAATATAATTATTTACAAGACTACGTATTTCTTAAATTATACTCCAATTTGCAAAATTTTTATATATTATTAAAATTAATGGAGTCGACAAGGATTCCACCCCTCATTGAAAAAATTGAACTTTTAAAATAAAGAATTATAGAATATTTATTTCATACTTCCATGAAATATTTATAACGTATTACCTATAAATTAAATTACCAAGAATGAATGAACATTTATGCAAATTATTTTTTTTTATTTTATTCTGTGCAGACATAAAAATAATTTTTTATAAATTGATAACCTTCAGTGTACTACGTAGCCCCTGAATAGCGCCTTCCAGTCATACTGAGAATCAAGTCGGGCGACCATTCAAAAGGATAAATTCAGAATAAATTGTTAATGTTTTTTTGGACAAAATTTTGGATCCTAAACAAATGTAGTTCGTTTTCTACAATTTTCATAAACATATGTTTACAAGTTTCTCAGGTTATTATTGTCATTAACATTTTTTTAATTGTTTTTTCATTTTTTCCCAACTATTCAATGTCTTGCTTAAAAATTAGGCGCAATTAGGTGCAATAAATGAGCTATTTGTTTAAATAAATAATTTTATAATATTGAGACTTGAAATAAATTTCCCCCAAAGTCTCATAGATATTATGGAGTGAATGCTTCTCTCGCCCTGACACACGGAATTCTAGGAAATATGATTATTGGTGCAAGTATACATTATTATTCAATATATCCATGAAGTACTTTTAACAATAGCTCCCTACAGCTCTTGCACACATGAGACATCTATTCAAAATATTAACAAATAATATTTTAACATTTAGGAAGGTATTTTTAAATTTTATTTTAAAAAATACAATAAAAAATATGAATTATAGAATTTTACCTCTCATTAGATTATTTTATTCTAATTTCCACTATTTTTTTTTAAACACCGAGGTCACTTTGTTTAATTAAAGTTCACAGTTATAATTATTTATGACTTCAACTTCCTCCCTTATATGTTCTAATTTAAATATCTTGAATTTTATTATCAGTTTTACGACTCAACTTCATTGTAAATTATGGTAACAACTTAGCTCTTTTAAAATTATTTTTTTCCTTTACTTGAAAGTAAAGAAAAGCTCCTTATCTTTAATATTCCTGTCATAATGTATATACATGCTTTCTTGGAAGTATTTTCTTCAAATGAAAAAAGCCTTACAAAATAAAATAACAAGGATTTGCAAAACGAAAAATTAATCTCCTATAATAAAGATAGTATCGAATAAAATCATAATAATACTAGAAAAATTATTATCGATGATATCAATAAAGAGAATCATAAAATGATGCAGCAACTCGCAAATTAATTCTATTCACGTTACAGCTCGTAACTTCCTTATTTAGATCAAAAATGTTATTGTTGGTGTCATTAAAAATATACAAAGAAACGCACTTGTTCTTCAAAAAGTTACTGAAACTTTATAATCCGGAAAGAATCCAGAAACAAAAAAAGAAAGCTGGACCAAAGAAACAGTATCACAGGGATAAAATTCTTGTTCCTTTAAAGGACTTTCCTTATCTCCATTTTTATTTCCAATCTCTGCGCAATTGGGAATTCCGGTTTACACGGTCAGTGAATTTTCCAATCGAAGAATAGACTAATTATTTTGCTACCAACCTATAATTACCTACTGCACAATTAATCACAAGTAGAGGTTTTTTTTTAATTTTGCCTCATCATCTAGGATCTTATCAATTTAGAAGATAAGAAAATTCCCCGCTTCTTAAAGTCGATGACAAACTTTTTTAAGAAAATTGGAAGATGTGAGATGTTTGTATAAAATAACCATATTTTTTAATAAAATGGAGTTCAACAAAGTGTTTACATAATTTTATCCATAAGAGCAATTAAAAAAAATTCCAACGGCACAAATAATTGTCTCATTCTAGGAGCACAAAATATGTAGAGAACCAACTTCTTTATGCTGTGTGAATCATAAAATAACGTGACGACCTTCACGGGCTGGGCCCACTGAGAAAATACAGACAAATCAATCTTACATTAAAATTACAGGTACAAGTATTTTTATTACCTTTTTCTCTTATTTTTATTTTATTTTATTTATCGAATTTTAATTGCTAACGTGAAATGCGATACTATTCTAAATAAACAGAAAATATTAATTTAAGTCTCTATAAATCGTATAATAATCAAATTAAATTAGATAGCATTTTATCATGTGAATACATTCAGATTTTTAAGACACAAATATATAAGAGGGCCTCCTTTGGCCATACCAAGACTTGTCTGAGACTCGTTTATAAATAGAAAGTACATACATTGCGTACCATTTATGATAATTGCTTCGACTTGATGTTTTATTTATTCTGTGATTATTTATAAGTGATGGCAACAAAATGTAGAAAAAGGTTCATTAGCTACTGTTAATATTATCAAATAACTGCATTCACGTTATTATGTTTGTTTTATGTAAAGATATTAATTATAACGGCGCATCAAGGAAGAAATTATTAACTTCGACAAATCTTTGGCATTTATCTTGTAATTAAAAATGAAAATGACCCGCACGTTGGGTCATTCATGATTCATGTAGATTTCTATCTTAGTTTTTTTATCATTTTGCATCAGATTCAGTTCGAAAGGAATTTTAATCTGCGGAGAAAATATATTTAGGGAATACAGACTTATACTTTCAAGCGTTCTATTTATATTCCATTTTCATTCGTCGTGTGAATAAACTCACACAATGAGATCGACATAGAATATCAACATTTTTCAAATGAATTATTCTCTTCTCATTGTAATTACCTCAGTTCATGTTCTGATTTTTCCTTCTTTTCTTTTTCTTTCGCTTCCTTCTCCTCTACAATTTTATGGTAAAAACCTTTCCACATTGCTTCTTCGTCCATCTTGTCGAAATAATTGTTTTTACAGCTTTAAAACAATTTTTTAATTAATAAATAGAGTTTGACACAATTACGCGAGGCAAGATCTCGGGCGGTATTTCATTCACGTCACGCTCTTCTTTCGTACTGTGACTGAATTCTCCATTCAGATACCTGAAGAAGAATGTCAGTCCCTACACTCACGTGACAATCTCTGATTTCACTTTTCTTGAATGATTGGGATTTTAAATCGTGTAATTAATTCGTCAGGTGCAGGAGGCAAACGTCAACAAATTCGAATTACCGGAAAAAAAAAGTTTAGGTCAAGGGTATCACCGACTGACACCCACCGGCCGCGAAACTGAAACTAGTAGGTACGGACTTTATCCGCCAGACGGTGAACACTGATCTCTATATTAATTCAAGAGACTGGACCTTTTTATTCAGAGGGCACCACCTCTCAGTGCTAAAATTTCAGAGGAATCTTTGTATAAAATCAATAATTAATTAGTTTCCAATATTTTTTATTTTATTTATTTCATTTTACTCAGATAATTTCTAATAACATTGTGTCTTTCATGGGAATAAATATAGCTTAGAGATTTGAATAAAAATAGGCGAGGAATATAATAATTTCTTATTTATCGTTAATAACAATCGTGAAATAACGATTGACAGAAATGTACAAAAATTTAGAGTGTATCAGTGTTAAGAAATCGAGAGTCAATCCTAAAACATATACTGTGATTCAGAGCGATCTTGGAAGAAACTACTCATCACCTGACATCATCAACTCTTTGGAATTTTTTTTATGACAGAATATGAAGTAATATTTTGAAATAAAAATAAGAATAAACATTATTGGAATTTTCATTTTTTAAGTGACAAAAATTTAGCAGAAAAGAGTTAGCTTTGGTTTTAATAACATAATAAGTAGACATTTTTTAAAGATCTCTTTACAAACCCTTTTATGGCATATTTTTAATGGAAATAATTTTCTGTAATTTGTTTTTCTTTTGTAAGATTAGATACTTTTTATTTATAGTTCTGTAACTGACAATTTAACCATCCGTCGAAACATGAAATCCGAAACAATATTTTACACCACCTTGTCAGTAAAACAAAACCGATAAAGATTAGAAGAAAATCACCTTCTATATAAGTCGAAGCTATAGGTCTTGAGAAATTATTGTAGCAAAAATGTATCGTGCAAAGTTGCTTTTCTATTTGGTGCTTGGTGAGAAAAATATTTTCAACTTCAAAAATTCTTTCATTCAGTGTCGAACTCAACGTATTGTTAATTTAATTGTTTTAACTTATTATAGGTTCAATTACTCATCTGACGATCAGTACCAAAAATGCAGATTCCGAACTCTCGAAACCGAAAAATCCTTCAAATGAAATGAACTTTGATATATTTGGGAAACCTTTATCGGAGGTGGAAGAATCTATAAAGCGTTTTATACTAACTTTATCAAAGCCCACAAGTAAATCTCTGACCCAAACTTTGGAAAAAACTTCTCTAAAAGGAGAGAATATTAAAGATTTAGTCACGATCTCTACCAAACTTGTTATAGAAAATTTAAGAAGTTGTTCCAGCGACTTAGGAATTTTAAAAAACGTAAATCCTCCTGAAATAATAGCTCCTGATAAGAATGACAGTTTAGCAAACAATTTAATTCATAACGGACTATTAATGATTTGCGAAATTATAAACATGTTACTAACAGGTTCCAGTTTAGGACTCGAGTTCCTATTTGGAAATCAGACATCTGCTTCAAAATTTACTAATTTAAATTTAAAAAGTCCTGGGTACAGAGACTTTATTATTTTCACAGACGACCTTTTCATTTATCTTGACTGCATGACTCAAGATTTTATAATTAATGATCTTGAAGAAGCTGTCGATTATGGATCAAAACATTCCACAAAAGAAGTCATTACCTATCTGAAAAAAAATCTCAAAAAACCTTCATCAAATCGAAGATCTAATTTCTGCCAATCTGTTTGCTCTGCTATAGAAAATATTAAACCAGGTGGTTATGAAAAATGTGTTTCAGACTGGGATAAAATTCAATCTTGTTTCGAATCGCGAACCAAAACTTTATCCAAAAGTCGTGGATTTTCTAATTTCATGAAACAAATATTTCCAAGAAAATGGGTTAATAGTATAGTAGATCTAGACAGAAGTTGTACATTAAAAAAAGACCAGAACTTTGAATGTAAAATTCGAAGACCTGCTGGTACAATAAGACAAATGGAATACATTATAAAATCATTTACTGGTAAAAGTATAACAAGAACATCTCCTTTATCGAAAGTTATTCGTCAATTTTCCAGAGTGATTTCGAGAAGTCCAACGGCAAGAAGTATTCTGCAAGATTGTTCGGATCATATTAGCATTTTTCAACAGGGGGAAAACAGAAAGAGAGAATTGAAAAAAAAATCTGAAGTGGATCTTAAAGAATTAAGAAAATATAGAAAAGTCACAAAATCCCTAGCTATTTATCAGAAGGGTGTCATTCAGGATTTATGGAACGCTATTGTAGAGTCTAATCAGATTCCTATTTATGTAGAAAAATCTCTGAGTAAAGCTACCCCAAAATGGTATGGATGGCCACTTTTTACAACGACTCTAGTGTGTTTGGCTATATGGATCAATTCACTTTTTGACAACAAGAATAATAAGACTGATAATCCTTATCCCATGTCTAAATTCCATGAAGATCAAGGGGTTCATTATGATCGGAATTCTCAAGTTCTTATTGAAATTCATGAAGGTGAGAGGATTTATAATATAATAGAAAATATAAATAATGAATTATTGAGTTGCTTATTTTATTTTCTAATAACTTGTTAATATTAGTTGAAGAATAAATGATTAAAGGAGAATTTTGAGAAGAATTTCTTTTATTTAGAATTTCCAGATTTGAAGAAGCACGTCTCAAAGGAAAAAGCCCTTGATAATTTGCTGAGAACGATGAATCAAGTGAGCAGTGAGAATAGAGCTCTAGTTAAAAATTCCGCATTTACTGGTGGATTGAACAATATTTTGTTGTTGTTGATGTTTTTGGAAACACTTTCTGCTGTTACGTTATTAATGACAACTAATATGCAACTTATGAATGGAGCAGGGAATGGACAAAATAGTCAAAGTGGACAAACTCTACCAATAGGAAATGGAGGAATTGGAGATTCAAGTCAAGAAATATCCGATGAAGATATTCGTAGAAGTAAAAGATCATTTGATTTAGATGACGATATTACCTATGTTTCCGATCTTCCAGATATTGGTATTCTTCCATTAAATAGTTCAATGGTTTTTTTAAATTATACGGAAAGTCCCAAGAATTATAACATTGTAAGTTTCGAGGAAGATTATTCTTATTCTTGGGAATTTAATGAAACGCTTTTGAAAGATTGATAGGAATTTATATTTATAGAATTATAGGTACATTTAGGAAAATATTATGTACTCAATAAAATAATGCAAGTTTTGCCATAATAAAAGATGTTTAATGAAAAAGAAACGCATTTTAATTCAGTTTCACCCGTATAGCACAAAAGTTTCCATAAATATTCCTGGAATATTCCAATGGAAGGTTCGGAACATTCCAAAAAATTTTCCAGGAAGTTTCCCGGAATTAGGTAAATGTTCGCATAACAGGGAAAATTCTCAAGGAAGGTTCAGAGATTTTTCGTGGATGATTGTTTTATAAAATTTCAGCGAATATTGGATGAAAACTTTTCCTGAAACTTTTTTCGTTTACAAAAAAATTGTATGAAACGCTAATTTTGTAATTAAAATACGAATTAAAATCAAACTATCTTTTAATAAAGATATAAATTATTAATCGTTTGAATATTTCTAAACTATACGATATGTGTTTATGTTTAAGTATATTTTTACAAATTTTGAAGTAATAGAAATAATAATAGGAATTTTTCTTATATTAAGTAAATGAAAAAATTTATACAATAATTTTGCAAAATTTTCTCAAACATAGTCAGTGAAAAATGAATGCGCATCAAACTAATTATTCTGCATTCGATAATAATAAAATCGCGATCTTCTTAAACGTTACTAATTTTCAGTGAAAATCTGCTGATACTCAGTGAATTTTTAATGTATTTGTATATTATAATATGCAAATATGAAAGGATTTTATTAAAAATTGTAACCTTTTCCTAGATGAGATTCATCTTCATGTCTATTGAATGCAGATGGAAGTAACCAATGAGCCAAATAAAACAGTTTTTCAAGAATAAACACCCAATTAAAATACTTACAAAACTATCCATCATATTATTATATTTTTCACTCATTAAAAAAATTTTTCAATGCATGAAAGGGAATATTTGATGCTGATTTATCGCTTAGAAACGAGTGCGATTATGCAAATAATGAAAATTATCTTTTATACGTCAATATTAATTCACGTGTGTCACACATTTTTGCGCATCAAGAAATTTTAATATCACAGACAAAAAAATGTACTGCTAAATTACTTAAAAAGTTAAGCTTCTATTAAATTTAAATCATATTTATTTCAACTCTGACTTTTTCAAACCTTATTAATATCTTATTATTAAATAACGTGAATAAATGATATTAAATCATGGCAGTGTCTATACGTAGAGTAAAAATTCTGTGATATAAGAAAACGATAGTTAAAGAAAATACTAATGAAACAGCCGGTATTTGAAACAAAGAAAAAAGAAAGCCATAAATTAAAATAGGCAGATTATAAAGAATATTTCAAAACATTGTTTTTTAAGATGACCCACTATTCCACTAGCACAGAGGTTGGCTAATCTCCGTTTGAAAAGTGTCATTCGTAAGTGCGTATTTTACAAATCATAAAAAACTCTTATCATGACACAAATTATTGTCACCTGGGAGACTCTCCGAAGTTCCAAGAGATTATTTTACATAAAGCTTTTGTTGCTGACATTTAGTATTCTCTAGGTTGTTCTTCCTTTATATATCCCACTTATAAAGAATGAAACCAGGTGTTTATGTACCTGGTAAAATCGAAAAAAGTCTCACAAGTGAAACATCACTTCCAAAATGATGAACTGGATCAGTCTTCTCTGTTTTTTTGGTACGTACATCAAATTTTTATCATTGAAACCCTATATGAGCTAATAAAATTCGACTTATGTCTTCACCTTTTATCTTCATTTGCAAAAATATTTGTATTCAAAATATTAGTCCCAAATCCATATCTAAATTGCAATGTCAAAGGTTAAACTAAGAAAATTTCATCTTTTTGTATCATCAAGAGGGATTTTAGAAAAACTGCATTTAGAATTTTCAAAATTTTAATTCTATTACTTTCTCAGGAGAAATAAGTTATTTCATGATAATAAAAAAGTAATTTACTTCATCTTTGTTTAAATCAAGTTTTGGTGACATCGAGCACGGCTAAGAAAACTTTTCCAAAAAATATTACTTCAAATTACGGAATACATCCAAAAATAATCGGAGGACAGAGGCTGAGTATCCTAGAACGACCATTCATGGTAATAATTAGTATTATACAAATTATAATGAATCTTTAAACACAACAAATTATTTGAAATATTTGCTCTGTATTTGCAGCTTTCTCTTCATCGTCGACAAAATGGATTTAAATGTGGGGCTTTTATCATATCAGCAGAGTGGGGAATTACCGCACAGCATTGTTTGTAAATATTAAATTTTCCGTATTTAAATACTACTCTCACAATATTTTTAATTGCTGATTTATGATTTACGCAATCGTCTCCTTCTACTTATAGCCAAGTTATGGAAGCATCAGCTTATGTAGTTCGAGCTGGATCGGATGAATTTCAAAAAGGAGGAACTCTACATCGTGTGACGGAAATTGTAGTTTATGATATGACTTTATATGATGGTAAAATTCCAATTTCGGATATTGCCCTTTTCAAGGTCAGGCCTTATTTCAAATTTTCGAGTTCCGTCCAACCAGCCATGTTACCAACCGAAGGCACTACTCCTAATCCAAGAATTCTGGTGGTTTCTGGATGGGGGACCATAAACGACCGATTGAACGTGCGTATTAATAATTTATTTATATATTATATATATACATATATTAAAAACATAAGTAATTATTGTTTATTGAATTTACTGCAGTAAAATTAAAATCCTGTAAAAGCGTGCGAATACAAATTTTATTTACAGTGTTTCTCTAACAAGTTGGGATTTTCCAATCGAGAAAATTCTCCATGTGGGAATAACACCGAATCAAGGGATTTCCTGTAGCAATTAACAATGAAAAATATTCCTCTAATAAATGAATTCTCGCTTCCAATAAAAAATTTTCCAGCTCAAACATCTAAACTATGTATGCACTGTAGAATTTGAAATGTAGAAGGTAAAATTGATAAATATTAAATTTTTTTTCCAGCTGGGAAGAAATGAAGTATCTGTTTATCTCATGGCAGCTCGAGTACCATATGTTGATTATGGACAATGTTTCAACATTTACCCTGGAATTTTAAACAATGATTTACACTCTTGTTATGGAGGAACGGGAACTGATGCATGTACAGGTGATTCTGGAGGACCTCTTGCTGACCGAACTATTGTTTATGGGGTTGTTTCATTTGGATATGGTTGTGCATCACCTAATATTCCAGGTGTTTACACTCGAATATCAACCTACAGAAAGTGGATTAGGGAAATGACAGGCGTTTAATTGTCTTAAAAAATTTTAAACAATTTATCACCAAAAATCGAAAACGTGTTTTTGAACACATGGAACAAATAATCAAAATTTCTAGCTGCACACTTTTGAATAATCAATTGTAAAATTATTTGATTTGTTTATTTTTGCTTTTCTGTATAATGAAATAAAAAGTGCGTTTAAGATATAATGCTTTATTTATCATCTTTATAAGAGGAGAATAACTCTACAAAGTTGCCAGCTTTTTCTATACATATTTCTCTTCTGGAACAATTTTTAAAATCCCATGATTATAATGGTTTATATACCATGGCATTTTTTAATTTAAAAAATTAATAGGAATATTATTGTAAAATATACAATATAAGAAAGCTGTTTCAGTATAATTACATAGGGTCGTAACACAACAAGGGACACAAAACACCTGCTGAGTGTGCCACGCGACAGGGTAGATTTTAAAAAGGGTAGATTTGACAACCCTGACCCATTGCAGTCATTATTATTCAAATAAGATCCGTATTTAAAGATAATACATATAACACGAGCATATCCCGTGCGGAAATTTGTATGGGGTCGTAATGAGGTCTTGGCCAGGTTTCCCTAGTTTTAACGTGGTCCTAATGTGGAAAACTGGTCAATACCCCATCAAGATTGAAAAACTATTCTGGATTCATTATTCGCAATATTTAATTAGTTAACTAATCAATTTTCTGAAAAAATCCTATTATAAAAAATGAGGTAGTAATTTCATCGAATCAAGTAGTTTTAAAACTTTAAAGAAATTTAAAAGTTTTTAGAAAGAATTTTATAGGATTTTCAGAAGATTTCAAGTGATTTTAAGGAATTTAATGGGATTCCAAGAACTTCAAGTATAGATTTTATAGAAAATTTAAAAGGATTTTACGAAAGAGATTAAAAAGAATTTCAAAAAGATTCAGGGGAGTTTCAAGGTTTTAAAAATTTTGTTAGTTTTTCCAAGGGACTTTACATGATATTAAAGTATTTTAAAGAATTTTCAAATGATTTTAAGTGATTTTGTGTGATTTTACCTAATTTAAAGCAATTTCAATTGATTTCAACTGATATTAAAGAATTTTTAAAGAATTTCCAAAGAAATCGAATGAGTTTTAAGAATTGTCACAAGATTTTGAAAATTTTAAGACATCTTAAAGGATTTCAAGACATTTTAAGTGATTTTAGCGAATTTAAAGGGATTTCTTTAGAATTACAGTGATTTTAAAGCGTTTTTATGGCATTTAAACAAAAATTTTAATAGTTTCAGGATTTTCAATTATTGAAAAATATTTGTAGTTATTGTAAGGAATTTTTAATAATATGAAAAAATTTCAAAAGATTTTTAAGACTATACAAAAATTTATGAATTTTCAAGAAATTTCGGAGTTATCAAAGAATCTGAAAGGATTTCAAGTAATTTCCAGTGATTTAAAGAAATTTCGAAAAATTCAAAAAAGTTTCTACATTTCGAAATACTTTGAATACAAAAAATGTTTTTGAATTTTTAAAATAATTTTAAATCTCTTGAAATCACCCTCACAGTGCCTTAAAAACTTATAACCAAAAATGTCAATTTTTCATATAATTGACCTTCTGAGCGTTTTATTCGCGTTTTTCATTTAGTAAAAATCATTTCTATTAATCTAGTGGAGTATTTATCATCATTGGTTAATTAATTTTTGTTTATTAAACAAATCTAATTATTTTAAATATTTTTTTTTCGAAAATATGTTTTTATTTATCAAAATCATTACTATATTGGTATAATGGAATATTAATTAACATTGGTTAACTAATTTTGAATTATTTAAACAAAGTGAATTTTTTTAAATCAATTTTTTTTTTCGAAAATACCTTTTCACTTGGTAAAAATGATTCCTATTGGTCTAATGAAGTATTTATGAACATTTATTAAATAATTTATTAAAAAAAATTAATTATAATTCACAAATTATATTTGTTTAAATAATTAAAAATTAATTCTAATAACTATTGTTTATGAATATTTTACTAGATCAACAATAATCGTTTTTGATAAAAAAGAAAAACGTATTTGCGGAAAAAAAATTATTTTAACAAATGGAATTTCTTTAAATTAATAAAGAATAATTGACCAATGGTAATAAATATTCCATTTATTAAAAGAAAAATTTTTTTTGGTGAAAAATTGACATTTTTTGTTTTAAGGATGTTTTAGATTAGCACCCGGAGAATGTGTTAGGGGTGTCAAAATCACATAAATTCTTTTTTTGATAGTTCTCAATGAGTCTCTCTCTCTCTCTCTCTCTCTCTCTCTCTGTCAATAATACTCTCCCGTAACATTTTCTTAAACCCTGAAAAATTATTTCAAAAACTTCAAAAAGTGGGGAACTTCAAGTCAAAATGGGCACGTATTCCAATCTAAATTGAAAAAAAAGGACATATCTTTTTTCGGATTTAGAATCAAATTGGGGGAATTAATTGAGACTCTCGAGAAAAAAAGGTGTTTTTGAGCCACCCTATTGAGTACAGCATATTTTGAAATTGCTCAAAGGTTTACGAAATCGTGTAATCTGTTGAACATTTTTCTCGTAAATTGTAAATCATAAGTCTCGTCTCGATTCCTACACTTTATACGCTTTAAAGAGGAATCTACGGGAAACGGGTTACAAAAGAACCGGCGGCATTCGAATCACGAAGCGTGGTCCCTTCAACGTTAAGCTTCGATGAACGCGGGAAGTACATTACACGTGCTGCGCCACACGTAAATGTTTTTTTTTTCTGTATGCTATAAGGTACACACTAGAAAGCCCTTCAGTACCGTATTTTTAGAATTAGGTTTAAATGTTTACCTCCTGAAAAAAACTAAAAATGTAAGGAAAGTAAAGTACCTTACACATCAAATATTTTATCCACAATATATATAGAACTTTCATTTATTCTTCAACGATCCTATTCTTTCAAATATAAAGGATTATTTCATATCTGTAGATTTTTTTTTTCTTCACAACTGATTTAAAATAAACATTTCATGCCGCCTAATTACGGTCCTGTTCTTCATATAATCAAGAGTGCCTATCATTTACCCAGCTGAGTCATCCGCGTGCGTTTCCCTCTGCAGAATAGCCAGTCCCGTTTTCCTTTAGCATTTCCGGGGGGGTTTCAAACTATTATGGAGTCACGTGAGGGCTTTCTAACAATTTCGATGATGCGTGTGAATCGTAATTATACCCGTTCCAATCGATAAGCACTTATTATCGATTATCAAGAGAAAAATAACAGTATAAGAAAAATCTTAGAGAAAAATATTAAATTTGTTATTGTTACTTTACTGTCTTTACTGCTTACAGAAAAAAAGGCCTCATACAAAAAGTCTAGTCTATGTGGCAGGCTTAATTTAGGCCGTTTTAATCTTAAAACAATTAGGCTGAAGTTACAGACGTGTACGAATGTTTTTTTCTTCAATGGTTCTTTCAAAAAAAAATGTTCTATTTACAATAATTTGTTTATTGCAACAGAAAGCATGGTAAATGTTTTTGCTAACAATATTTTTAGTTTTTGATGAGAAATATTTTATAAAAATAATGAATAAATTGCTTACCTTGAACGAGGGTGGATCCTGTTCCTCAGACTTTTCCAAATTTCTCTCTTAATTTTCAAATATAATCCACATCCAACGTTTTCTGAAAATTTCTTTTCAATTTCCTCCACTGTCACCGAACCAGGATCAACCTTATGAACACTATCAGTCTCGTCATTCAACACCACAGGAGTCATTATCCTTGAATTAAACGAAGACGATGGTTCGAAACTTTCCATTTCACTAAACTGTTTAAAATATTTGTAGTAATCCTCCCCCAAGACTGTGTCAGTAATGATCGAGAGATGTTGATTATTTTCATAATAATTATCCTTTGGGGAGCTTTTTTCGATCTTCTGCTCTTTTAAATTTTTATCTCTGTGAAAGCCTCTTTCAATAAATGTTTTTGATTTGCCGAACACTGTCAACATCTTTGGTTTTGATTTTGATTTAGGACCAACTTTCTCGAAAAGTTGTGTCATTTTTTATTATGAATTTATTATTAATATTCTTTATTAATTGTAAGGTTTTTAAAAAGGATTTTCAAACCGTACTTTTATGGTGGAAAGGGGGAGTTTAAACACACTCGGTAGTAAAAGTGATACTGAATCGTATCGCTGCACAACATGCTAAGAGGGAGTGATTCGAGTGGATTGTTGGTTCGTAGTTGCTGAGGAGCAGAGTCATTGTACCTTTCATTCCCCTTCCCGTAACTTATCTCCCCTCTTCGTTATCAATTTTTTATTCTTTACTTTACCTTGTACCTGAAAATTTGTTGGGTGTACTTCCGAAAATGTCAAACCTCCGATTTCCTTGAAACTGTCTATACCTATATGGTATGTTTTTTGATGTGCTTATTTCTGAGGAAATCAGTGGTACATATAGATTTT
>JAUESI010000015.1:4964979-4978777 GCA_032275145.1 Synergus laeviventris | reverse complement strand
ATTTTCCTTTTAAAATTTCCCCTTACCATAATTTCCCTTCACCATTTCCATCTGACATTTCCCTTTGCGATTTCCCTTTGCTATTTCCATTAATCATTTTCTTTTACCATGTTTTTCGTTTGCAATTTCATTTTAATTTTTCTTTTACCATTTTTCTTTACCATTTTCCTTTACATTATCCTTTTAACATTTCCCCTTACCATGATTTCCCTTCGCCATATCCCTCTACTTTTTCTTTTACCATTTCCGTTCACCATTGCCCTTTACCACGATTTTCGTTTAAAATGATAACTGGTAACGAGTTACCTGTTACAATGGGTCATATAACGTAATCGAAAATATCTAAGTATTACTAAGAATAGCAGAATGACAACGCGGACAACTTTGAATTTAATCGTGCAAGGAATAAATTATATATTACGATGAACTAAGGTTTATTAAAAACTGTTCATGAATGTCGTGTCTTCGCTCCTTTATCAGAATCATCATTTGCACTTACGCGTGGCTTATTTTCGTTTGACTGAGCTGATAATATAGCCATAAGTAAACAATAAAAGGTCATAATTTACAACTCGGCAAAAACCTTCTTATTTTCTTGTATTTAGAGAGATTTATTGCTGTAGCCTCATGGATTTCTCACCTTTTTGGTATTTCATTTCAGATTACTTTATTTCGAGCTTTATTTCCTGATATCATTTTTTAATATATCTTAGGAAGTTATTATTGTTTATTATATTCTTACGGAATATTACCTATAGGAATAGTCAGTGCCTATTATTTATTATTTTATTATTCATCATTTATAATGAAATTTTATTTATTATATAAAAAGTTTTTAAAAAATTCTCTTTCTGATGACACGAAGCTAACATATTTGTATATAGTAATGCAAGGCATCACGTTTTTCTTTTATCTGAAATGAACAATAGTAAGGTTCTGAGGATATGACTCGAATTGGTAATTAACTGCACCTGAAGGGTTTCGTAATTTTAATTTTAACTCTTTGATAATAAAAGTAAGACACAAATGTTAACTTTTACTGAAAAAGTTAGTCGTCATTATAAGAATAATCTTTCTAAATTAAGACAAGTCGTCATAATCAAATCATATGTAAGTGACTTTCAGGAATAGGGATCAGACACTCCAAATCGTTTTTGGGGAGACGTCCAATTAACAAATTACGTGATCTGCATGTTAAATGAGCGATTAAAGAAGAATTTATATTTAAAAGTGCAAGGAAATAATAACAATAATATTTCATGAAAATCTTAGAAAGGTAGTAATTAGGAAACGATAAACAATTCTTGATATTTACATCATGCATCAATGTAATTTAAAAATAAGTCGAGTGCTAAATGATAGACGAGAGAAGCACATAAGTGAGTGTTTAATTATACTTTCGTAGCAGTCTCTGCGAAACATAAAGTGTTCGTGGTAAGAATTTATTAATACTGAGATATAAGAAGTGAAGGAAATTTTCAAGTCGTAGTTTTATCGAGAAAAACAATTACCCTTAATTGAACTTTTGAATTACAATATTTTGTGTTGTTAACTTGTGAGAAGTAGTTCTTATTCAAATTGATAATAAAAAATGTTTACCGCTAAAACGATTCATTGTTGCCAGTTGGCATTTAGTATTCTATTATTTTTTACCTTACAAATATTACTAACAAAAAAAAAATAGAACATCCATTATCCAGAGTAAATAAAGTAAATTCTGTATTTAACTGCAATCGATGGAATGATGCAGGAAACTAACGGTAGCTTTCTACACCCTTTCTGTAATACAATGGTCGATAAATTTGCACCCTTGTGAGTTTCATCCCCTAACTGTAGATGGCGTTGTTATCTTTTTAGAAACTAGTCGTTTTTATTTATTAATGAATTAATGGAAATTATATAATAAATAAGCTAAAAGTTTGCTTTAAAAAATTTGGTAGCTTGATAGTTCCTATCTTGAAGTATCATTTTAGTTTTAAAAATAACAAGATCTTTGACATTAAAAACGAATTATAAAGGAATATTTGTTGTTTTTTAATTCAAGATTTATAGGTAAAATAAGAATTTATAAAACAGTAAACTCAGATATATTTTCCTAATGAAAATATGAATATTATTTTACATTGCACGTGGAGTTCACCGAGGGATGTTAATCTGTAGAGTCTCTCAGATCCTTCTACTAGATAACAAAAGGTTACTTGGAAAAAATAAAGGGTTAAACGACAAAATCCGATTCCCGATTTAATCTTCTCATCTAAAGCTCTACCATGTAGTAACAGATAACTATATTAGTTCAAAGCTTTAATTAATTAATGCCATATGGGAGCTTGCCTGGTGAAATAATGTCTAGAAGTTTAATTTTGGTCCCTGCCTTGACGAAAGTTTCAAATTGAAATTTATTTCGAACAAATCCCAAATTTTCCAAATCATTTCGGAATTCAAATCCGAACCTTTAATCCGGATTATTCCGGCCAATCCTAATGAACCCGGTCAATCCGAATTTTTAATTCGCGTGAATATGAATGAATCCGGTCTGTTCGAATCGATTCAAATTATTCCAAAAAATTCGGATTCATTTGGATTGGCCGGATTTATTTGGATGGAAAGTTCATATTAATTCTGAATATGTAATTCGTATTGACCGGGTTCATTCGGATTACAACTTCTGATTAATTTTGAATGGGCCTCGGATTGAAACGGATTGAAAACTTCCTTCGGCTAAAAACGGATTGAAACTGTTTGTTTCAGACACAAATTTCGGAATGATTCGGAAAATTTCGAATTGGTTCGGAATGAACTTGAATCCAAAACTTTTGCCAAGGTATAAACCTGCAACTTTATTTTTGCCTTCGATGAACCTTTAATAAACTGGAATATTCTGGAAACTATTTTAAAGAAGCATTATCTAAATTTAATACAAATGGCATAAATTCACGGAACTCCGTATGGAAGAATTTTGTGGAATTCACGAGTACGCAAGTCAATAACAAAATTATTTGGTTGTCCATATTATTGGAATCAAGTAAATAATATTGTATTAATACTTGAATGGTTAAATATTAAAGTATTATTTAAAATAATATTGTTTTAGCATAAAAAATTGTATGCTTATAAATAAAATAGACTCAAGAAAATGATTTTGCATTGCTACATTTTTTTGTCAGTATAGTGTGATACTAATTAGAAGTTTGCTATTCGAGTAATATTTGATATATTTCTTTATTTTTCAGTTATATATAAAGTGAAAAGTGTAAAAAAAAGTATAAATTGGACCCTCATGTGGGTCTGATAGGGACCTAATTGGACCATCTAGATTAGCTGGACTAATTTGGGCCCAAGTGAACTCTGCCTCAACATTTTTCCACACACTGAAATATAGAAATAAAAAAATTAGTGTAAGAATAATAAAATAATAATTACAACAGGGGGTTACCATATTCACAATTGAGGGCCCGAATGCAATAACGTCCTATAAATTTATTTCGCCAAGAAACTAAGACGAAAAAAGAATTTTTTGTTTAATTAAAATTTTCCATTTTTTGTCACTTCAACTCGCTATATATTAACGAGTTTTTAATATTTTCTTATGAAAAATACAGGAAATATGACTTATCGTATTGTCCAAATGAAAACATAATCGAATTTTGAACAACAGACAACTTACAGAGGGAAAGTTGTTAATCGAATTAATCGTTCAAAAGTTTTAAAGACTCCTTGCATTAAAATTTTTAATATTGCTTAATCTCTATAATAAAAGTACCAAGGAGAAGAAACCAACCGCGTGGACAACGTAAAATGTTCATAACTTTTAAACTAATAATTCGATTAAAATAAAACTTCCCAGAAAACTTACTTTTGCCTTTATGAACAACTTTCCCGCTGTAAGTTTTCTATTGTTCAAAATTCGCTCGACTTCCGAGACGCTTGAAAATACGAATGCGTGGAATTTGCAATGTTGCAAATAAAAATTAAAATAATTTTTTTTTAAATTAAAATTGTTAATTGATTATGTTTTCATTTGTAGAATACGATAAGTCATATTTCCTGCATTTTTCATAAGAAAATATTAAAAACTCATTAATATATAGCGGGTTGAAGTGACAAAAAATGGAAATTTTAATTGAACAAAAAGTTAGTTTTTAGCAAAATTTTATACGACGTTATTGCATCCAGCCCTAGCACATAATACTAAATAATTGTCCACTAAAATTTGCAATACTTTATTAAATAATGTATTTAGTAAATTCCTAATATATCTAATTAACTTAATTCTAGATATAATATTTATTATAATAAAATTCCCATTCTCTCAATTTATGTTTACTAATAAATTAATCGTTGGAAAGATGAAAGAAACTCTAAATGAGATTCGTGGATCCCGAGACTCTGTTACAGTATTCGAATAAGTTCCGGAGGGTCTTTTGTCGTGCGTCGCTGGTCGCTAATCTCTCTAATCTGCCCTAAATGAAATACTTGCAATTCTTTGCCTTCGTTTCACTGCTACGTTTGAGTAGAAGGAACCACTTGACCCGGGGGTTGGTAAATTGATGTCATCCAGGATGATGTTTCAAGGGTGAAAGGGGATAACTACAAACAAGCGATATATAATTCCTCTAACTGGCTACCACATATTTCTGACTCTTAGGTGGCTCCCTTCAAACATTGGCGTCGAAATTTTATCCATTCTTTTCTTTAAAACAATTGAAAAAGCAAACAATCAAGTTCCAAGCCATATCATTTTCTTTGTTTTTCTCATTTAGGAACCCTCTCAATATTTTGTACCAAAGAAGAAAATAAAATAGTATATACTACACATTTGTAGGAAAAATTATGTTTTAACTGTTTTTGAATATTTTACTAAAAAGTTTTATGAAGCTTCTACTTTTCACGAGAAATAGAAAGGAGAAGGCGATAACGCGGAAAAACGAATTTCATAAGCTACGAGTGAACAAAATTGAAGATCCGATAGAAATTGCAGCTAGCTCGGCGCTACTGACAATACGGTACCCGTCCTCTCGGGCGCTTTTTGATTCCCCTGTGCACCCCAACCCCCATCGAGGGATCGGGGCTGACTTTTATTACACTGTCTGATGTTATGAATGCGATGAATGCTACTGGTTGGCCCCTTATGTATAGAATTGTAGGCGAGTGGTTATGCGTTTTTACGATCTGCATCGCTTGAGTCGCGATTAACGACAGCACCTTTTTAAAATCCAAAACTCCTCGCACATAAGCTTTCAGATAAAGAATAAAAAAGAGTTTCATCAATTTTCCACTTGCGATTATTCCAAATTGGGCCAAACAGCTTTACACACGATTAACTCTACGCTGTTAAAAATGCGGAAACATCTACAAATATCTATCAGTGTTATACCATATATATACTATAATTATTTTTTCAAGTAACTATAGTTAAAGTTACGTTGCTTAAGGAAAAAATTATTATTGTTATTATTATTACTATAAAAATATTAATAATTCATCAAAATATTATTTAAAAAAAACGGGGAATAGTTTAGAAAATAAAAAAGTAGACAAATACATTCGTGAGTTAAATCATTGCTGCCGAGATTTATGATTGGCCCAAGAATACGAAAACTTTACCATTTCCTTTACCATTTCTCTTTACCATTTCCCTTTAGCATTTTCCTTTACCATATCCTTTTAACATTTCCCTTTGCAATTTCCCTTTACTTATTCCATTAACCATTTTCTTTTACCATGATTTCCCTTCCCCATTTCCCTTTACTTTTTCTTTTACCATTTCCGTTTACTATTTTCCTTTACCATCCCCTTTTAGTATTTTTTAGTATTTCTCTTTGCCATTTCCCTTCATCATTGCCCTTTACCATGATATATTTTCGTTTAGAATGATAATAGGTAACGAGATACCTGTTACAATCAGAGTGTTTAAAATTAAGTTACAAGTTATTCCAAAATCATAACTAAATTACGTTACAATTTAATTTTCAAAAAAGTAACTAAGTTATCCTAAAGGTTACAAATAACGTAACTTTTAAGTAACTAAGTTACTCGTAACAAGTTACTACCCAAAATTGATCTAGATATTGCCCAGTTTAGACATTTCTAAATGTCGGCTCTCTAGAGGCCCCAGAAAGGCACTCGTCTATAGTGTGCCCATATAGGACCTTGCTGGGACCTATAATGGCTGTCTCTTTTGTTTTATTATATGTATAAAAAATGTCTATGTCCTCACTGGCAAACCCAGTTAGGTCCTCGCAGGGGCGACAAAAAATTCTAAATTAAAACTAAACTGAAAAAGACCAAAAAATTACTTTGAAAGGGAGATTACACTGACATAAAAAATTTTGTAAATTCCTTTGTACCTTGATTTAGCGGTTAAATTCAAAATAAACAATTTAACTAGTATTTATATATATAAATTATCTTAAATAAAAGAATATGCCTAACGTAAAAGTATAATATAATACTTTTAGTTTGAATGTATAATATACTTTTTACGATTAAAGATGCTTTATGATAATTATAAAATTAGATTATAAACTAGCCACAACTTTATCTTTTATAACTGTTAATAACTCTAAATTAAATTCTAACACAAAAATTTAAAAAAGTTTTATCAGGGCAGCTAAAGGGAAAAATTATGTAGGGAGTTCGTGGGTCTTAAAAGGTATGATATGAGCTCTATAAAGGGCCTAGCTGGGCCCTACAGAGGGCGGGCATATCAAAACTATTTAGCGCCTTCGTAGTTTTTTATCGTGGGTCCAACATAGTAATTTTCACGCGGGCTATTAACATTGGAACTTTATTTCAAAAGATTTGGACATGATTAAAAATAATATTCATGTAAATTATAAATATTTTGATTTCAGTGTTTTAAATTTTGAAAAAAAAACTGTTGAAAACATCAGTTTTGAGGAAATAATTGTCCATAAAATGTAATGGATGTGACGTTTGCGTTTATGTAGCAAGCACTGAAAGGTCTTGAATGAGATTGCTTCGTTATTGAAACCTGTCAGCGTAAATGTAAGTGATGGTCCAAGTTATGACGTATGGCATTGGGACCACACAAGTGTGTGGTTTCAGTTGCAGGTGCGCCTTCAACATCGCAAATATGCGTGTCGAATCACAGTGGCCAAACACTTGCATTCATGGTTCGCCCCTCGAACGCAGTGACCAAAATTTACCACCCTGTCAATTCACTCTGTACCAAACCATGTCAGCTGCAAAAAATAATTTATCTCTTCTACCCCGTTTCTAACTCTAGACATCAAACACACTAGAGAAACTGCATTTTCATTCCGAACACTCTAGAATTTGTTTAATGATCCCTTGCTCAATAAAACTTTTGAAAAACATAAATGCTTTATTTTTAAAAAATGGATAAACTGCCGAAAAGGGTCTAATTGGATACTAATCAATTTTCATGGTGATACCATGAAAAAACCATAAAAATCATGGTTTTTTACGTTTATCCCAGCTAATGTGCAACATTTTTTTAAATGTTTTAAACAAAAGTTGTAGTACTCATCGAAATACACATTTTTCGGTGAAGGCATTTTTTTCTAGGAGCCATAGTTTCTAATAAAAACTATAGTACATCGATTTTTATTTGTTTTTTTGTAAATTTTATTTTAGAGTTTTTAATATAATTAACGATTTCCCTTTACCATTTTCCTTTACTATTTCCTTTTACCGTTTGCGTTTACGGCGTTTACCATATCCCTTTGCCATTCTGCTTTACCAATTCCTTTTACAATTTTACCTTAACATTTCCCTTTACCATTTTCTTTTACCATTTTTCTTTAAAATTTCCTTTTAGCATTTCCCTTTGCCATTTCTCGTTTCCATCTTCCTTTAACATTTTCTTTTACCATTTCCCTTTACAAATTTCCTTTTACCGTTGATTAAGGAACGTAGAGGGGCAGATTCACAAGGATGGTGAAGAACGAAAGTGGCTAAGAAAAGAAATAAAGAAAAGAAAAGAAAGAAGAAAAGAGATAGAGTGATAGAGAGAGGGAGAGGGAGAGAGAGGGGGTAATGACAGTACAATGTCGATCTGCGCACGAAATCAATTTACCCTGCTGCTAAGAAAACGTTTAGATTTTCCCAGGTAATCACGGCCTCAGTGAAAATTTGGCTGTCAGTAGTACATGGCTTTTTCCATGCACCTAGAGACTAAGCATGCAGCTCTATTTAAACGATTCCCCATGTGAAGCCAATAATTTAAATTACATTCTCGGTAGCTTTTTTTCTGTCATCTCTTTTCTACTTGTTACTTCGAAAATTTGAAATAAGATTTACAATTTGCTTATTCTAAATCAACACTGGCGACGCTTGTTTTGGCGGATTCGATTCGCCCTTTTTCGCCTGGGGTCTTGTAGTATGACATTTAATACGTTGTTTAAATTGAAACACAGACGGGGGTTAAGTTAAATTTACGTGTAAAATTATTTCGTCGATGCTTCCTTGGTAATCTTTATTCTACTTAGTGCTAAAACTTAATTCTATCCGGAACAGAAATCATTCAATAGGGAAATGGTTAAGGAAAGTGATGATAAACGGAAATGTAAATATAGGGAAATAGTAAAGGGAAATTTTTAAGGAAAATCATGGTAAAAGAAAATGGTAAAGAGAAATGACAATGTGAATGCCACAACCCTTTATGAAATATTTTTAATAAAAATCAATGTACCACTGAATTTCTCAAAAACTATCACTCGAAGAAAAAAATGCTTTCAACAAAAAATATATATTTAAATGAGATCTAACACTTTTATTTGAAACGTTTTTTTAATTTTGCATATTAGCTGACATAAACGCAAAAAACCGTTATTTATATTCGTAATCAGCGCATCAAAATACCAAGATGGAATGCTCAGGGAAAAATAAGGAATTTTCGTCGAAAACGGATTTATAAAATTTCCAAAAATAATGAGCGGATGATTTCATGAAAGGACCTAATTTTTTATTTACTAATAACCAATTAAAATAAAACAACTTCAATTTTACCAAAACATAGTTTAAATTAAACTTCCGGTAAAGTTTTCGCCCAATATTCCCTAAAATTTGATAACACAATTTTCGACGAAAATTCCTTACGAACCTTCTCGTGGAAGGTTCATGGAAAAGTTTGTGCTATACGGGTTTAAATATTTGAACACCAATCTGAAGATTTTTAATTATTGAATGAGATTGTGAGCCTGTGTGTGTGTGTGTGTGTGTGTGTGTGTGTGTGTGCGTGTGTGTGATAACAGAGTTTTATGGTGGCATATGAAAATGTGGAGTTCAAATTTAATTTAACTTTTCATTTTTAATAGCATATATTGTAGGGCACGTCCGCCTAGCCATATTGACATACCTATGTTTACATATTGTTGAACTAGTGTGGCGATATATGGTCTGCTATATGTGCTTATTATGAGTTTCACGGCCTCTCCGTACGTTTGATATGAATCCGACGCCCAGATTGGTATGGAACACGTTTTATGCGAAGGAATGCCCTTTGAACAAACCACATATATATAGTTACTCCACACATTGTGGTCGCTTTCCGAATCCTGTAGGTATAGCTAAGTCTTATTGCCAAATCTTCACTCTAATACAACATCTCATTGTTTTTTTTATTTCCGGATTATTAATAAGAACAGTTATTAATAACAATGTAATAAATTCTTTTTGAATAATAATTTCATTTATATAGATCTTGCGAAATAATCAGAGCGTCAAGGGATCAAATCCCTCCCGAGTCGAAATTATAAACCTAATTAAGACCTGCATTAAGATTGTCCAAAAAATAAATACTTTAGAATTTTTCACATAGTACTTTACTATATTTTAGACCTTGTGAAAATAAAAAACACGTATTTTTTTGTTTTAAAAAAAATTTATTTATACATTTTTCTCTCTTATAGAGGAAACTTTGTAGTTGTTACATTTTCCAATATTTGGAAAACCCTAATCAATTGTCCGATAAATTGATGTTTATAGGGTTTATTTGCACAATAAATATCTCAAAACGTGCCCCAAAATGGTTCAAAATATGGAATTTAAAAATTTTGATGTACATTTATAATTGTTTTTAAATTGATTTTTCGACTATGAGTTCTCAAATAATCAAAATTCAAAGTTAATGTAAAGGGAAGAGAGATTCCTTGTGTCGAGATGAATCAATTGGCATTCAAATAAATATTAAGGAAGTTATGATTATTTGTTTTGAAAAATTTCGATTTTATCTATAAATGTTCAAATAACCAAAATTCAAAGTTTATGACAATTGATTAGAACGTTGGCTAGGACTATAATAAGACAACACTATATCATAATTCAAAGTTGATGCAACAATAGAAAATGATTTTTTGCTTGGAGAAAAAAGAATTAAATATATTTTTTGATATTTTAAAATTCGTTAATGCTTCCTCTAGGAAGAAAATGCATTTGCAACTTCATCATAATGAGGAAGCAAAGTGCTCAAAGAAAATATACTTTTCATAATTGGTATCCGTGTGTTTATTCTAGGTAAACGGTTATCTTTTGTGTACTTCCGAAAAGGTCAAACCTCCGATATCCTTATTACTACCTATACCTATAATGTTTCTGAGATAATCAGTCGTACATAGATTTTTATTTGTGATTAAAAAAAATTTTTTTTTGAGAGTTTTAATTATGATTAACGATTTTCCTTTGTCATTTCCTTTTATAATGATTTCCCTTTATCGCTTTATCATTTCCTTTAACCATGATTTGCCTTTGTCATTTCCCTTTACCATTTCCTTTTACCATGAATTCCCTTTGGCTTTGCCATTTCCCTTTGCCATGTCACTTTACCATTTTCTTTCACCATTTCCCTTTACAATTTTCCTTTACCATATCCTTTTACCATTTACCTTAACATTATTTCCCTTTCCCATTTCCCTTAGCCATTTCCATTTGCTATTTCCATTTACCATTTTCATTTACCATTATTTTGCTTTGCCATTTCCCTTCACTTTTTCTTTTATCATTTCACTTTACCATTTGCCTTTACCTTTCCTTTTACCATTTCCCTTTACCATTTCCTTTTACCATTTCCTCGTTTACCATTTCGTTTTACCATTTTCATTTAACATTATATCGCTTTGTCATTTCCATTTACTTTTTCTTTTACTATTTGCCTTCATCATTTTTCTTCACCATTTCCTTGACCATTTCATTTTAGAACTTTTTTTTGCCATTTCCTTTTACCATTAACCTTTAGCCATTATTTTCGTTTAGAATGATTTCTTGTTACTATGTGAAGAGTCATGGTAATTTTTTTTTTTATGAACATCGGAGTATCTCTAATTTTTTTGGAAACCGTCACTCGTAGAAAAAAATTCTCTAAACAAAAAATATGTATTTCGATAAGATCTACAACTATTGTTTAAAACATTTTTCTGCTTTTTGCATATTTACTGATATAAACGAAAAAAATGATGACCCTTTCGGAAGTATATCCTACATTTTTATTTCCTCATTTTCTGTTTTCAGAATCAGCGAATGCAATTTATTTTTACGAAATTTTTCTAAACAGGAACTGTTTATAAAATAACATTAAAATGAATTGGATATTGTAGTTGCAGGAGGGCGAAATTAAAACGATAAAAACCGCGTTTTTAAATATTGTTTCATCAAAGAATATATTCGTAATTGGAACGTGCATCCGTTTAAGCAAAATAATATAGTGAGTGAGTCTCGCTGGTTTTAATTTTACAGGCACCCAGAACCACCCCCTGTGCAAAATTGCCATGGAACAGTGAAATTGGGCGGAGCGAATAACCGACAACGGCAGAGACATGCTGATACAAATACGTGTGTGGGTTGTGAGTTTTAATATTCGAGAATGATAAACAAAGTGAAATCTAACGAAGTGGATGGAGGCACACTGTAATAAAATTTGCGTTTGCGTTTCGACGACGAGGGAAAGCGAGGAACTGTTTCAATTATTTCATATATCTGGTATACATTTCAATCATCGTTTTATTCAAGCTCTGCAATCGTAATATAACTGACGATGTCAACAAGGAAGCCACTTGCAGAAAATAATTCTATTACCTTCTTCAATTTTACCACAAGTTCTCTTCTTTTATTTATTTCTGTACTTCTATGACAATTATTAAAAATTAAATGAAATAGAAAAACTAGAAAAGTTTTCTGGAAAAAACTTGATTATAGAAGTAGAAAATTCCTATGAAAATGTCCGTCCTAGTTATTATAACACTATTGATTACCAAAGTTCATCAAGTTTTTAGTTACAATAATTCCTATTGGAATTAACATTTTTAGATGATTAGCAACAATATATGGATTTATGGATTCAAAATTAATTTAAATGATCAATTATTTGATTAATATGATTTTTTTTCTATTTTCTATAAGAGTAATATTATATTATACTGTAGTTCATTTCATTGTGTGTTTTATTAGTACTTTCCATAATTACAGGATTATCTTTTAACTTAAAATGATCAAAAATTCAGCTTTATTCAATATTTATTTGTGTGGATTCAGAGGAATAATTCCAAATTCCATCCAAAGATGCCAGAAAGGTGTTCAACTTTTTCATCGGTATTCAGAAATTCTAGGCCCTAGAATTGTTTTGGAAAGTTTATCATTTGAGGCGGACAGAAAACCTTTTTTACCATTCAATTTATTAAGATTGTAAATTTAAGTATAAAGGTGAATTATTGTCTACAAATCATTATAATGAACTCCACAGCATCGATCTAGAACCTTTTTCTTTAGAATGAACATCAACCTTCGAATTCTCTAGATATACATAAATATCGGTAACAGAAAATTTTTAATGTAAAAGCTTTAGTTTTAAACATTATAAATACAAATACTAAAAATGGTTTCAATGTTTATATTGTAACCGTGCACTATTAGACCCTACGGAATGACAACCCATTAAACAGGACTGCGTTCGCATTCTAGCTAGCATCTTACATAGCGAAAGGCGCAAACGCAACATCTCCCACCCGCGATATAGAGAACAGTAGGAATCGCGTTTGGGCCAGTTGAGGGCCTAGTTTTTTCTAGAACTTGGAACTAATTAAAATTTTTTATTTCTCCTTTCTAAAATCTTCGATATGGAAATAATTACACTCCAAGACTAGTCGCTTATAAATTCAGTTTCCGAAGCTTAAAAATATTAAATTTATCGAGAGGTTGAAAACTCGCCCAAGCGTGTTGTACACTTAATACTGACTTCAAGATATTTCAGAATATTTAAATGACTTCAGAAGATTTCACTGACTTCAGGAGATTTCAAGAATATTCATATGAATTGAAATGACTTCAGATATTTTACATGGTTCAAAAGAACTCAAGAGACTTCAGAAGTTTCAGGACAATTCAATGATTTCAAGAAATTTCAAGTGACTTTAGAAGAATTCAAGTGATTTCATGTGACTTCAAGGGAATTCACGTGACTTTAAGTGGCTTCAGGCAACTTTAAGTGACTTTATAAATTTTATGAGAACTCAATGTAATTTCATGTGACTTCATATGAATTCAAATGACTTCAGATATTTCACATGGTTCAAAAGAACTCAAGTGCATGGCTTAAGCAATTTTAGGAGAATTCAATGATTTGAAGATATATATCACATGATTCAAAACAACTCAAGTGACTTCAGAAGAATTTAAGAAATTTCAAATGCCTTCAAGTGAAATCACGTGAGTTCAAGTGGCTTCGAGCGACTTTAAGTGACTTCATAAATTTTAGGAGAATTCAATGATTTTTCACGTTTTTCAATTCACGTGACTTTAAGTGATTTCAAGTGAATCCAAGTAG
>JAUESI010000015.1:4946317-4960352 GCA_032275145.1 Synergus laeviventris | reverse complement strand
TCAAGTAACTTCAGAAATTTCAGGAGAATTCAATGATTTCAAGAAATTGTAAGTGACTTCAGAAGAATTCAAGTGACAATTCAAGTGACTGAAAGTAACTTCAAGTGACTTGAAGTGAATTCAAGTGACTTGAAGTGAATTCACGTGACTTCAAGTTTTTTTTCCGGGGAGGTGGAAATGCATTTGCGCACAGATATTTCAGGAGATTTCAGTGCAACACTATATACCTGACTGTACGAGTTTTGAACTCATCGTATGTTTTATTTTATTTGATAATTACAATTTTTTAAATTACAGAAAAAAGTTACCTTCATTTGGAGGGATTTCGTAGTCATAATATTGTTCGTCGCCCAAATCGTCGTCATCGTCGCCATCGTCGTCTGCATCATTTTCAACATCTACTTTAAATTCATTACCCTTTCTTATCAATGTGAGATTATTACCAAACGAAGTTTTATTTCGTGTGAGCCTATGATTTTGAGGACATCTGTATTGTGTTTCTGTGTTTTCAATTGGCGAATACTTCACATGTGACGAATCTGGGGAAATGAGCTTTTTATGCCTCCTGTGAGGATCAGGAATATAATAATTTGCTGGGTTGTCAGTTCCACCTGCTTGTCTCCTACAATATTTATATTGAATTACAATATTACAATACAAGGAGTTCAGTTCAATTTCAAAGATTTCCACCTAATTCCAACGTAAACATTCAAACCTAATAATAATTTAAATTCAATTATGTATTAATAAGGACGAACCTTTCCCTTTGCCAGTTGCAAAATGACGGATTTCCCCTTTGATATTTCCAATATGTTTCAGGTGGAGCAACACGACCATGAAATCTGTCTGCCCTCGATGATGCATAAGATGATGCATGAGATAATTTACCCTTAGAACGTTCACCCATCTCCATCACAATTTCCTCTAATAATTTTCTACACAAATTTTCAAACTTTCTTTAAGATTTCTTAATTCCCAGTAAGTCCTTCTTCTAGAATGTTGCAGAAGTCCTCAATTCTCTATTTTTTTTGGATTCACCCGATATCTTTGATAAAAAATATGCATCAATTCCTTTCACAAATTAATAATATCTCGTATTCTTTTATCTAAAAATTTCCATTAGGTTTTACTCCAAAAAAATTTATTTACACGTTTGAGATTCTTTAATAAAATGCTCCTTTAATGATAAACTCCCCTAAATAAAAGCTCTTTCTGAGACTTCTTGAGCCTTTTCCAAGTCTGATGTAATTGCAGACAATTCTTGAAGTATCGATGGAAAATATACGACTTTGAGGAAAAAGGGACCTGGTGAGAATTTCTGGATGTAAAGCTTATTAGACGGGGCTTTCTGAAGGAGGAAAGGTGGAGGATCACTTTTGCCATTCGCTGGGTTCGTTACTGTCCTCTTGTTCTAGATTCGATAAGGAAGTTTGATGAAATTCGTGTAATCTTTGACTTGCTTGCTCATGGTTCAATTTTCGCCATTTAATTCTGCGATTTTGAAACCAAACTTTTACTTGAGCCTCGGTTAATCTTAGCGCGTGGGCCAAATAGAGTCTCTCTGGACCAACCATATATTGCTGTCTTGCAAATTCACCTTCCAGTCGTTCCAATTGTTCAGCGGTGAAAATTGTCCTCACTCTCTTTAATTTTCCAGCACTATTGGGACAAGAACTTGAAGAACTGCTTTTCGTTGAACCTTCTTGTCCTAAAATATCATACAATTCCAAAGAAATTAAACATTTTTTTGATTGACATTTTTTAACTTTTTAATTGCTAGCATGGTAGTCAATTTAATATTACAGAAGTTTTAAAACACTTGAAAGTTTGAATGTTTGCAAATGATTGAAAAAATATACCACTTACTTCGCTTTAAGAACCATAAATTTTGATAAAATTTTTTTCATTCACTCGTTACCATGTTCAAGGTTATTTTTTTATAAGTGCAGAAATTATATTTGATGCTTACTGCAAACTTAGAATTCAAAAATATAATACAAACTGCAAACTTTTACAAAATATATTCATTACGAAAAAACTTATCAGCGTTGAAAGATTTTCTTTTTAGTTATTCATACCTATGTCATTACTGAAATTTGACAGCAACACACTGATTGAATATTATAAACAAGAAAGCATCAACATTTTTAGAGGGACTTTATGAATATTTGGAATTTTTATTTCAGTTAATAAGTACAATTTATTTTTCTAAACCACCTAACAAAAAATGTTCTTAAATTTTGATAGAACAGAATAAGCCCTTTTCGGGTTAGTCTATGTTTTATAGACATTTTTTTCGTAAATTCGAATTTTAAATATTATTTAGCATGGCATAAAAATGTACCTTGATGTTTCCTGTAAGTGTGATGTCTCTGATGCTTCTCTCTTTGGGTGTTTCTCAATCCCAAAATAGCATCAATCGTAAAAGACTTGACCTGTTGTTGCTGATGTTGTTGATGTTGATTTTGACTTACAGGATGTAATCTTGGCAATTGTGTCGCAATATTTTGTGTTGACAAATCTGTCGTTAACAAATGTGACCTCCTCATTCTCTCATAAGCCATTGCATCCGAATCCGGACTTCTCTGTTGAATCTGCAAATTTCTATAATCAGTCGATTCCAAAATTGGCGAATTTTCTATCAAAGGATTCCCTCGAAGCCTCTCCAACCCCAAACTATTCACATGACTGTCCCTCACCCTATCAAACGACAGATTAAATTCCTTCATCCTTTCCAGAGGGAGATTATAATTTTTCAAAATTCCAAAATCCTTCATCTCTCTATCCATGGAAAAGCCTATATCCTTGTTATTCCTTTCCAAAGAAGCTAAGTTATTTCTCTCCAAATGGATATTCTTCTGTCGGAGCTCCCTTCCAAAGTTCAACATCATCTCTTTTTGATTCAGAGGCTCTTTATTCCTCGATAAAGCTTCCACTTCCGGAACATCTTCACTCAACGAGTTCTTTAATCCATATCGAATCGGGTCCGATAAGAAGTTAAAATCCTTTGGCTTATTTAAAGCCATCGCCAATTCACTCGCTGCGTCGGTCATCAATTCATCAAATCTTAAGGGATGAGGCCTTCCTTCCACGAAATCCTTTTTCAATCCATCCTCTTTATTCTTATCCACTGACAAATTTAATTCCTTGATTCTTTCATAATCCTGAAAAGCTCGTAGTTGCGTTTCCGAGTGACTCGACTCGCTCCTGTCAGACATCTCCGTCGGGTCCAGATCCATTCTTCGCCTCTCAAAATGTCTACAAATTCAATTAATCTTCATCCTTTCCCTCACCCAAAATACTCACAAAACAAACAGTCTATAAATTCCGAAATGAAGTTCAATCACCTTTCTAAAATCCAAAAACACAACACTCAGATTCAAACACAAGATCTTCTTCAGTCTACTTCACTTCTCTGCTTTATTATCCTTTTACTGCATCTTAAATTTCACATATTCACCGAAAATTCGAGTACAAACCCGAAATAATGTTTTTAAGATTGGAGAAAAAATGGTGAAGATAATGTGTGAGAATAAATGAGAAATGAAATTTTTAATATTTAAAAACGAATCAAACTGAGCAACGGAGCAGAAACAACCCCTTTTTATAAGAGTTGGTAGGATAATGATGTCAGCGGAAAGAGGATCGTCGCTATCACTGCACGGGACTAAGGATATCCGGCTAATGATCCCGTACGTGACGTCGGTATTTACCCTCGGCATCCCCCAATCAGTCCACCGCGTTCACCTCCGCAATCCCCAAATGGACCGCATAATCCGTCGGTCAATATTTTTTCCTCAGTCGTATCTCACGTGAACTATGATTGGCCAGATCCGCCATCAGCCTTAGGGTAGGACACGCCCCTGGAAAGCTCCGTGGGGGTTATTTGCTAGGAGTCCGTTATTTTTTATCCCTCTCCACCTCCACCTCCACCTCCAACTCTGGCGTTCCATCTCTCGTGAGCAGCTATGGTTATCCTTAGCGAGTCTCATTAATAAGCTTTCGCGGACCGTCTAACTTACCCCTTGGCCACCCACCCCCTAGAGGGTGGAAATACACACACTGAAGAAGATGCTCTCGTTCAGCTCGGGCGACGATGTCATCCACGTCTAAGGCGCTACTGTAATTAGGTACCGACTAATGACGATGGGGTTATTTAATTCTGTGGAGAATCCTTTCTTGCTGAACTTTGCAGGCCACTAGGATACCGCAATTATTTGTTGAATTTACTGAGAAAACGATTTGTTTGAATAAAACATACAACTGAAAAATAAAATCCCTTGAAATATTTCTTTTTGTGTTTTAGATTAAAAAAAAATAGACACGTATTTTCAGATAAAGTCAACAATAACTTATACCTATATAGGTTAGAGTAGGACGAGATGGACATATAGCTATCTTTTTAATGATAGTATTTTAAATCTGCAATTTATTTCTTGAAAGTAAGTTGCTATATGTATTCTATAAACATCTTTAATAATAATTTTGTCAAGATTTGCAGTATTAGAAACGAAAATAAAAAAACTAGTGCACTTATTGGTTCAAATCATCATGCCACTACTGGCATGGGGCGGGATAAGCCACTTAATATAAAGACTTATTATATATTATTTTTTAGGAGTAGGTATTATATTATACGTATAAGCATATATTAAAAATAATAAAAATATATCTTTCGTATATTTTCAAAAAAATATTAGTCATTTTTTAAGTTTGACCTTAAAAATATGAAGAAATCCATTCTGCACATATATGGGAAATTGGAATTTCAATAATTATTAGAAGTATAATCAAACTTACTGAAATTTTTACATTTATCTCGTAAAACTCGAATTTTAGGTACTTTATACGTAGTATAATATCCACCAACTTAAAATTCTATTATTTAAACTAATTTAAACTGATTATTTCTCTTCTTAATCTTCTTGATATTTGAACATATATAAACTTCGGTAATTTTAGAAATCTAAATCACAACAGTACTACAGGTTAATTGGCTTATACGACACTTTTCAGTAAAATCCAAATTGCACCTGTTTCATTTTTACAATTACATATATATAAATCTGCCAAAAACTTTAAGTTTAATAAATAGGCTATCTAAATAATTGTCGTAAACACATCTAATGTTTTATTTTGAGTAAATCTTGGCATTTTAAACAAAAGGCAAAATAGTCGAATAGAGGTCTGTAAATTTCAATTCTCCTTTTATAAAAATGTATTCAAAATTAAGCGAAAATTTGTTTAAAAAGAAGTTTTATAAAAGTGTATCTGATATTAGTACAAAGAACAGTTACAAAAAAATGTACAGCCTCCGAGAAAATTAAGTGGCCCATCTCCCCCAACTTTACCCTACACTTTGCATACAGTGATGAAGAAAAAATTATTCGTTTTTTTAAATATGTATAAGATATATGCAATTGTTTTAAATAAATGGCATTTATGGAAATTGGACCTCTAAAGAATTGTTTTTTCAGAATAAAAGACACCAGAATCAATGTTGGCAGTTGGCACTCATAAGGAACATATATAATTTGTTTGAAAGTGAAGTTAATTGTTATAAACAAATTATATAAACAAATACATGGATGAGGCGCTCAATGACAAACAATATTTTTTCTTGACTAAAAATACTGAACCTTAAAAATAATACTGCCAACAATAAATAATAGCCATATTTTAACAATTCGAAATTTTTTTTCACTTTTTCATAGAAATATGTTCTTTTTTTATTCTAATATGTTTGAAACAGATTTTCTAATCTTTTGTAATCAAATTGTAATCATTAAATATTTCTTATCGTTAATAACAAAAATTATTTGTCATGGAGCATATTTCAGTTGAAAAAATCATTTTTTTCTGAGTGAAAGTGACTAATTTTTCAATTTGTTTGTAATTTTTGTCATTAACGATAAGATAGAAAAACAACATATTTCCATGAAAACTTAAAAAAAACATTTCTAATTGTTTATTAAAATGTTTATAACAATAGAAATTTTTTAAATATGGTTATTATTGATTAGAAGTATTATTCTTATGAGATATTTATGTATTTTTAGACAACAAGAAATGTTTTCTGCCATTGAGCGTCTCATAAATGTATTTGTTTATATAATTTGATTATAACAATTAGCTTCACTTTCAAACTAATTATATATGTTCCTTATGAGTGCTAACATTGATTCTGGTGCCCAGTAAGATTATTGTAGCTTTTTATTCTCAGAAAAAAAATCATATCACGCGCGCTCGAAGGTGACCCGACTCTAAACACCGAACGGTCCATTCTGAAATTTTTAGAAGATATTTTCAAAACTATAATGACTACTTTAATCCTTGAAAAAAAGATTTCTAAAATATTCATTTTCCATAAATGCTATTTATTTAAAACAATTGCATATTTCTTATATAAAAAAAATGAATAATCTTTTCTTCATCACTATGCAAAATAGGTATAGGTGATTTTGATGACTTTACTTGAAAATTTCATTGTTTTATAAGAAATAGTTTACAAACTGAAAGTTTTTTAAAAATCTCTCATTTTTTCCACTCCAGATGTTTAAACACTTGTTACCTGAAAACTTTGCATATCATGTCGAAATAATAAAATACGTGTCTATTTTTTTTTATCTAAAACACGAAAAAAAATATTCGAGGCGATTTTATTTTTCAGTTGTAAATATGATATGGAATCACCTATATGTTTATATATATATATATATATATAATTGCGTAGGGAGACTAAACTTGGTTAATTGGGAAGAAAGGCCAAAAATAAATTAACACCCGCGAAATATTATTAATCCATTTATTGTCACAAATATCACACACTATAGGGGCCGAAAAAATAGGCTCTTTTGGAGATTTTTTTTCAGAAAAACTTCAAAATAAATCGTGATTACAAAAAAGGATTTTTATCATACATATGGCGGCTCTGTAGCGTTTTTGCGATGACGTCACCGTTAACCGATTCACTTGAAATTTTGAATATATATTTAAAAATACATTGTCTGTAGAAGTATGTAGGATTTTTTTTGTACAGTTCATTTGTGTTATTAAAAATTTTACGTCGATTGTTTAAACAAATTTTTCACTTTTCAATTTAGAAATACGCCATTTGGTCAAAAATCAATATTTTAAAAAAATCCTACGTAATTTTATAGCTGTTGTTATATGTATAATATAATCGAAAAAAATTATTTGGCTCATCATAATTAAAAAATTACAGGATCTGTTTGTCTGGTCATGGACTGCTTAAAAAAAATTATTGTATATAGTCACTGATATATATGTATGATAAACACCCTTTCTGTAATAGAATACAAAGGATTGAATAAAAAAGAGAATTTTCAAAGATTTTTTTTAAGTTGTTGAGGCTAGTTGTGAATTGACGCAGAAATCGCAGTGAAAAACCTTTCCCAGAAATGAAAAACATCCCTTCTTTGAACAAAAAATGATTTTTTGAACTTCCTGCAGTTTCCATTATATTTTTCCATTTTATTACCTCTTTTGCCTACTTTCTAAGATATTTAGGTAAAACTAGAAATTGTTTTATCAAACCTGTGAGGAAATACGAATTTTTTACGATTGGGGGGGTCCAAGTTCCTCTTGTTTAAGAAATTTGAGAAAAACAACAGAATCTTTCTCAAAAGGGCTGTTTCCAAAAATCAAAAGAACTTAATTTGTTTTAGCCAAGCAAAAACTATGTTTAAATGTGTAACAAATATTATAAGTTTGCATCAAAAAAATCGTTTTCTACGTGTTGAGATGATTTTTTAATATTTTGACTGGAATATTTTTTAAGATGAAAGATTATTACTTATGAAATTGTATTCGAAATTTTGTAAAATTATTGATTGTTGCAAGATTTGAATTGATGTAATAATGAATTAAAACACACATAGGAATTTCTCTGTAATATATAATATATATTTTAATATAAATCAGAGTACATTGTAGTTGACACAAAAAGGGTTACATAAAGATATATGAATCTGTAGACGAAAGTACTACAAAGTTCTGCCGAAACAGGCGAATAATAAGAAATGCCAATAAAAACTTTTTCTTAAAAACTTTTCTAATAATTTCCTGAAAAAAGCTATTGATCTGATAGACTATCAAAGAATATGTTGCAAGTTTTATCATCGACACACATTTGAAGATAATCTAAACTCAAAATAGACTTGAAGGATAAAATCATTAATATATTAATTTTCACTCTTTTTCAGAGAATATTTTGAAAATTGAAGTATGTATACCTAAATATAAAACTTTTTAATTTATGCGTTCTCTAATCGTCACTTCTGCATTAGTAATTTTCGATTTAAACTGTAAATAAGCCTTGCCTAATTACACCTTCTCTCCCACCAAACTTCATCTACAATCCCCTCATTAGGAGTTGACGGGCGTGCGGGAATTTCAGTACCTCGGAAAACCTCTAAGGATCTTTCACAAAGAGAGCTTAATTACCTTCGTAGATGGCTCTTCTTCGTATGTAAAGTTACGTGAACTTTACACATAAATTCTTACGGTTATAATACGCCAATTTTCAGTTTGAACAAAGCTCACAATAAAAATTTATATATATATATATATATATATATATAACTTCCTTCATCCTATATCTAGTATCCACTAGCTTGCAAAAATTCACTCTCTAAATTTGAATAAGTAAAATCAGTAAAAATGGTTACTTATTTATTGTAGTAAACTTTCTGAAAGTATTCAATCTATAAATTTTGCACTGCTTAACTTAGATTTTTCAAAGATGAAGGTACCAACCAACACACAAGTGTCCAAGAAGTCTGCGAACTTTGAAAGCTAATTTCAAGTTGAAATTAAGTCATAAATTCCAAATTTACTTGAAGCCTCAAAGTATTTACTTTGGAGGATAGACAAGAAACTCCTGGGATAATATCATCTCACCCTGTGTAAAATATTACCTACTCCATTTTCCCCAAGGAACTTAGCAAACTTTATACATTCCCTTATATTCAATTTTATAAGTGATGAAAATGATAGCAAATCTCTATAAAATTGAAACTAATAAATTAATATACTGTGAAGAAACTCTTCCATCTGCCATTAAGTATCAATTTGAATAATATATTTTATTCGAAATATCAGTTTTTTTAAAGATTTCTTATGAAGATTTTTATTTAAAAGATTGATACTTGTATAAGACAATTTTAAGGCGCAAAAATTTGTATTTTTCACTTCAATTGGTGCTAATTTAGCCAATTTAAACATTTTTTTGAATTTATCAATACTAAAGTACGTATTTAATTCTTCTGAAATTATCTAAGAAAGAAAAACGAAAATATTATAATAAACAAAATAGTTGTTATTTTTTTTTGAGAGATGGCCAAAATCATGAGTTTTAACCTTCAAGCTTGTTCATCAAGGTTCCAAGAAGTTTCAATAGTTATATTTTATATTTTAATAGTTTATATTTTTATTTTACTTGGATTGGGAATAATTTCACATATAATCTTTACTGAATGTGGAAAAAAAATAACATTTGGATCATTAGGAATAATATATGCAATAATTTCTATTGGAATTTTGGGTTTTATTGTTTTAGGTCATCATATATTCACAGTAGGTATATAGTAGATATTGAAAGTCGCGCTTATTACACCTCAGCAACAATAATTATTGCTATTTCTAATACAGGAATTAACATTTTTAGATGACTAGCAACTATATATGGATCAAAAATTAATTTAAATGTCTCAATAATTTGATCTTTAGGTTTTATTTTTTTATTCTCTTTAGTTTTTTAACGGTTTTCAATCGTTTTTAATTTTAATTGGATTAGAGTTCAAAAATGATGAATGTTTTAAAATCCAAGCGGCAATCTTATTCAGGCTGCCCAAAAACGTGCCTCGCCCGCGCCCGCGCCGGCCGGCTTTGTACGGGCTGCAGCGAACGATATGTCAAGGTCATCAAGTCAAATATACGGAATATACCAAAACAAAACAATGCACAACAGTAAGTACCTGCTTTTAGTTCTCTTCTATGAATTCTAAAAATAAAGCAAAGAATCAGATTACCGTCAAGATTACCGCGCTTGGATTTTTAAATATTTATAATTTTTGAACTATTAATCGAATTGAGCTAAAACTTCCCAGAAAACTTCTTGGAAACTTCATGAACAACTTTCTCAAATTAACAACTATTTTGTTTATTGCAATCTTTACGTTTTTCTTTCTTAGATAGTTTCAGAAGACTTAATAAACATATCGTACTTTAGTGTTGATAAAATCGAGAAGTTCTGAAAATTGGCTAAATTAGCGCTCTACGTTAGCGCGAGTTGAAGTGAAAAAAGATTGGGATATTTCGATTTAAAAAATTCACTTTTTACCAATTATCTCAAAAACTATAATACCTACAAATTTTTACAAAAGGAAGAAAATATGCGCCTTGAAATCGTCTAAAAGTATCAGTCCTTCAAATTAAAATTTGAAAGATTTTCTTAATTGACACTCTCAGGACGATCCACGCGTATCCCCTATTGGTCGCCAGCGGTTCAATTCTTATCGAGGATTGTAGGGTTGAAGCCCCAAACCTTGGTCAAGTGACATTTTCATATAGAGGTTTGGCTGGTTAAGTAAAACAAGGGTAGAGAATGAGGTAGTTCGTGTAGAATCACCCTCTAAAGCTCTAAACTCTACAATCTACGTCCTCCTCCCACACTTTATTCAGAAGAGCGGTAATTATTAGCTTTTGAGTAAGAACCTCAGCGCTGGAAGCACGGTTGGTACAAGAACAAGAATAAGGGGTGGGTTAAGAGAGAAAATGGAGGAAACGAGAGAGGGGAATCTATGGGACGACAAATGTTTAAATTAAATGGAGGACGGGGCTGGGATGGAAAGAATTTCTATTGAAACTCGATACCCATCCCCGTCGTCGTCCAAATGACTTGCGAGTCGCCCTTATTACGGCCCTAAATTTATCACTGAAATTTCGGAGAGTATTTTACTCGGATAATTCTTCCGCTTTATAAAAAACCTCTTCCTCGATATATAATATATATTAAGACCAAGATCAGCGAATCTTTTGTCATTTCTTATCTAAACTATAAAGTCTACATTTAAAAATGTTGTATTTTTATTTAAACAATTATAAAATAAAAAATAATAATTATAGCAAAAGAAATAGAATTTAGAGATAATATTTGAATCATTTTATTGTCCTCTTATAAAAATTGTTGACAAAAATATTTTCGTTTACTGAATGAAGATTATGTTTGTAATATTTTTTGAAGGAAATAAACTTTGTGTATTTGATCATCTCTCACGAATTCTATGATACGAAGCATCTCTTCGCCCCTCGACTCCATCTTTCACTTTGGATGCGATATTAAAGCCTTGGCAATTAACGCGGGGGTGTATAGAAGTGGCAAGAGGGGATGAACATAGTAGGGGTTGCTCGGATATGATTGGCTGTCAGGAGGTTATAATCCCAGGTCAAGCCACACCCACGTATGTCTCAATCCACCCCGTTACCCTTTTCACGTTTCTAGCTGCTCTGGCGAATCTTCATATTCGTTAGAAACATGCTAAAGCTGCTTCCTGGGGCTAACTGGCTACTTTGCAACTTTTCGCAATATCGCGACTTAACTCGTTATGTTTTTCATTACTTTCTATCAGTTTTGCAATTTTATACTTTCTTTTTACCCCTTTGCTGGGGATTATTGTATTTTGTTAAATCGCGGATATTTTTTTTTCTTAGCTGGAATCTCAGCAACGAAGGAAAATTAAATTATAATGGTAAATTCAAAAGGGAGAAATTATTTATTATTATTATTTTTATTATTCGCTGTTATTATTCTTTATTAACTTTTTTTCCATTGTCCACGCATATCGGTAAAAAATTACTGGTTTTGATTAAAATAATATTTTTAGTTATCCAATTCTATAACGGTTCTATAATAAAAACGGAACAGCGTTTTCTACAACACTCTTGTATCCTTTATGTAACATAACTGTTTTCGAACAGTTTAGAATAGGGTCACAATTTTCTGTGGTGAAACTTTCGCCGCACAGTTTAACGATCTTATTTTTACATTTAACGAAGTTAATTATAATGTTAGGGATAATAGACTTATATTATCTATAATGACAGATGAATATAAATTGATTAAAAAATGAATTTCATTACCCCGGTTGAGGAATATTTTAAAAATCTTTTTAAACTACTATTTTGAGAGTAATTTCGTAGAAGTTTTTTTTTAACGAAGAATAAGATTCGTTCTTAAATTTCATTGTTCTTTTAGTTATCTATTCAACAACATGCCATTTTTTTGCAATATTGCGGTGACGATATTGACAAATAATGGTTTCCTACAGTATTGGGTGGTTATCTTTGAAAAATAATTGTCTAGAATCTATTGTTATTTCAACAAATTAAGTTAAATGTATTTTTATTGATAAGCAAAAAGCAAATCGATTTAAAGTTATGTTAAAAGTAAGAATTGTAGAAAAATAACTTCCCGCCCTAAGCTATGATTGGATAGATCGAATGGCTCTTCGCCAATTAGGTATTTCACGTTGTGACGTAATAATCCGCAATGGCCGTACGCTGATGCATAGACATTGGGACCAAATGCATATACATATAGTACTGAACTTTACTTTTTTAATATCTTCTTAAAAAATCATTTTTCAAGATTTTAATATCTAAAAAATAGTTTTAGTTTCTGAAAAACTATTTAATAAAATATTTAAATCCAAATTAAAAAATGTATTTATTTTATTATTCTATGAAATAGCCTTTCAGAAACTTATAACACTATTTTCCAAATACTAAAATGTTAAGAAATAATTTTTTAAGTAGATATTAATAAATAAAGTTCAGTCCCATGCATTTAGTGCCAATGTTTATGCAGAGGTTTATGCAACAGAGTACGGCCATTTTGGATAATTACGTTACAAAGTGACGTCAACTGTTGTCAGCTTCTTTCTGTACAGGGTTGCACGGTTACGCGTAACTGGAAGTTTCATACGTATAATACGTAATTTACGTATTATACGTCAATAATGTAATTAATGTAACAAAATGGTTGACTGTAAATGGGGGTGGGAAAAAAGAGCATAATATAACCTCACTTTTTCCGGAATGCAGATTAAATAAATTATTTTTTATAAAATTAAAAAAATGAGTAAATCAAATGTTGGAAGCGGAAAGGGACAGAAAATCCCTTGGAAAGAACTGAAGTTTGAGCAGGTAAAAATTGAAAATCAAGCCGTTTCAAAATGTTCAATTAGTAAATGTATTTTTAAAAATACTAACTACGATCGTGTTATAGCTCATAGGTATGTTAATATTGTTGATCCTTTGTTACCTGTTTAATAATTAAAAAAACTATCATTTATCAAGCAAACAGTGTTGTCGACTTGTCGGCGAATTAAAGAATTAGGTTATGTTTACTTTTATATGAAATGAGCGCAGTAGCCATCTTGAAAACGTAAATTACATGTAAATAACTAAGCACGTAAATTACATACGTAATTTACATGTAAAAAACTACGTAAATTATCTCAGGTAAATTACGTACGCAACCCTGTCCTCGTGCGCAGTTGCCCATTTAATCGTTTATGATACTCAGATATGTTCGGTACCTGCCTTACCAACTCAAAAATAAATATTCCTTTTGCGTTGAAAGAAAGAAGAAAGTTATTTTTAGAAATATGCTTTGAATCCTTTGGATATACAAACATCGAATTTATTTATAAAAATATTTTTTGTTTCATTTTTAATTTAAGTAGAAATTTTTAAATTGTTTATAAACAATGAGTATTTACTACATAGGTATAAACGTGTTTCATTAATTGAATATCTCGGTTTGCTCCAAAATGCATTCTTATAGCTGTTATTTCCCTAATAGCACTGAATCTTGCCTCAATCTTGCATGCATATTTCAGGAAAGCTTGGCAACGTTTTGCACGAAAGATTGATGAAAGATTGAGGCAAGGTTGTAATGGCCACTTTTTGAAAGATTCGAGCCTGTTCTACAGTGAGAGAGGGCGCCACT
>JAUESI010000015.1:4930062-4946217 GCA_032275145.1 Synergus laeviventris | reverse complement strand
AGCTGAACAATGAATGTATTTTATTTTTATTTTGAATTTTTTATACTTAGAAATAGAGTAGGTGTTTAAACAGTTCGTAATCTTTAATTTTAATATATAAGAATTCCTTTTATTTTTGTATTTTTGGTATTATGAACTGTTCTTTGTGGACACCCTGCTCTTTTTTGTATGAGCACATATAAAAATATAAATTGGAACACCTACTATGTTTTTCAGATTTTTTTTAACAAATAAAATATTGTTGAAATTGCCAAAATTCACATGTTTCGAATATAACATTTATAAGTTATTATTTGCAAAATTAAAAAAAAATTGATTTGGGATTTTAATCTTCAATACGGACAAAGGAACCCCGCACAATACCTGACTTCAGGTAAACCTTACTAGACTCTGCGCTAGATGAGTTCTAGAGGATCCCTAGATAAAGTGACCGCCATAAACTTTTGCTAGATTCAGGCTAGACAAAAATGAGTCTACAAGGAGTCTAGCATCCTCTAGATTTGCGGTAGGGTAGGACCTTTGAAGGCGAGCATGTCAAAACTATGTTGGTCCTTCATAGGTTACCATCGTGGGACCAACATATAGTAGTAAGAGGGCAAACTACGTGGGGCCCCGCGGGGACCATCTTAAAATTTCCACACGGGAAATGTTTGAACAACCCTTTTTTCCTGGAGGACAATGATCCTTCCAGTCCGATTAGTAATTCAAAACAAAACTAATTTACCCACATTTATTGGGTATCTCTTACCGGGAAACTTGCCCTTGTCCAGAAAACACTTTATCCACTACAAGAGATGGGCACTTGATCTTAAACTTACACTTACGTATCTTATATTATAAAGTAAAACTCTGAAGGCTTGCGGATTACTTAAAATAAACTTATGTCACTTAACGATAATAAGCTGCGAGTTTGATGAATGTTAAAAAAACATTTTAAAAAAAATTTTATGTGGTTAAATAATTAAAAATTAATTAACCCTTTGCCGGTCAGAATGACAGATATCGTTAAATATCGTCGAATGGAATCTATGGAGAAGGAATAACCAATATCACTGCTTACTTACACAAACTCTTCTGTGGTGGAAAAATTTCATGGCAGTCTTAATAGAGGGCTGTGTGTGCGAGAGAGACAGAAATATGATAAGCACGCCTCCAAGGGTGGAGTTTTTCAGTGAAAAAAAATGTTTGACAGCCGATTAGTACAAAAATATTTTCGGCAAAAAGTAGGTACCTTCTATTGAGGAGGGTATCGATCAAAACAAAAAATAGAACATTTTAGAAAAAATAAAAAAAAAAGTTAGAAAAATTGGTACTCTATCAATCAGAAAGCATTTGATTTTATATACCATACATCCCTTACGAAAAAGTTCTCTTGGGATACTCTTCAGGGCCGGCGGACACTGTGTGGAGTGAAGGAGTACTCCACACCTAGGGATTTAGAAAATATTTCCATATTTTCTACATTTTTCCATCAGTCTCACATTCATATTAGGAGATTTGCTCAGTATAGAGTGTTTAGTTTAGTTTAAAGTATTTGCAATTTGAACCTTACCATTGACGAACTACAATGCCGGCAGACATAAACGTGTGCGAACTTAAGTTTAAGTTTAAGTTTAACCGTGAGTGTATTGACAGGTATTGACAGGTATTGACAGGTATTGAATTGGTATGAGGCTATTCACAGGGTGACCGTAAACTTGTTGTCCCTATCCACCTGTATTACCTGTGGGTACGCACACCACCGTGTTGATCCCTTTTTTGCTACGGCCCTGTAATGTGGTGCAATGGATAGATTCCTCACAATATCGAAATTAAAAGAAATTTGTGTCAGTGATGTGCAGGAAGTAACCTCTACAGCTGACCATTACGCGGAGCAAGTGCACGAAGCAGATAATGTTTTTGAAATCCAAATAGAATTTGCGATGCAATATAATATTTGATTTTTAATTATTTTATAATTAATATTATTAATAATTAAAATATTTATTTCAGTTAACGCAAAATTTCCCAAAGCTTTTAGTGCGTGGAAAGAGATATATATTTGATTGACTCATCGGAAGGAAAACTTTTCTGCTCTACATGTTGCGAACCTATTCAGAAAAAATTACCTTTACCTAAGGATAGTAGAAGTGTAAATTCACGTAAAGCTTTTGTAGAAGATGAATTCGATTGCTATAAAAACGCAAGAGTGCGCTTTGATAGGCACGAGAAAAGCACGTTTCATATTGCTGCTGGAGCTGGCCTTTAAATCTTGAAAAACCCAACGTGGAGACGACTCTGACGAGAATTCGAACTTTATTCAGTTCCTGAAAACACGAGCAGAAGATATTCCAGAACTGGAGGAGTGGTTGCTGCTGCAGAGTAGCGGAAAAAAGCAATGGCTTCATCCTGATGTTATAAATGAAATTTTATAAACGATGTCTCGGAAAGTTCTTTAAAGAGTACTGGAAAAAATCAAAAGTGCAGAGTTCTTTGCGATCATTGTGGATGAAGCGTCAGATTCTCTACAATTGTGTTATATTTGACTTTTCCTCAACGAAAGTGAACCTTCAACTCAATTAATTCATTCACCATCCAACAATTTTTTAGTTCGAGAACTAGCTCGAACACCTAGAAAATGTCCGAAATTCTGGTTTTGAAAATATGTGGACGAAAACTGTCGAAGGTTCATTTGCTATTGATCTAGCCGACCCAGCGTAGAAAATCTACTAGAGTCGATCCTGCTCCGAACAATGCTCACGCTTATTCTAGTCCACAAGACTATTATCGAACATTTTTTACGAATTGATTGACCAAATTATTGTATCTATGAAAGATAGATTTGAGTGCGAAACTTCGAAACTGTTAAAGAAATTGAAAGATTATGCGACAGGCAAAGATTTGAATGTAAGAGTCATTACATCCTTTCACAAGAAAGATTTCTATCCTGACCGTTTATTTCTTCATCGAGAGATCTTTCTTGATCAAATAGCGCTTAAGAATGTGAAAATTAGGTCGTTGAAAAACGTTGTCAATTATTTAAATGACAATCTAAACATGGCCGATTTGATTCCAGAGTTTATGAAAGTCATCAAAATCTTTTTAACCAGACCAGCATCCCCATGTTCTGCTGAAAGATCTTTCTCAGCATTGCATAGACTAAAAAACTTTTTGCGGTCATCCATGAAAGCAAAGCGGTTAAACCACCTTGCTTTATTAAACGTGCATTTTACTCAGTAAAACGTATAAAACTTTGAAATTTTATGGCAAATAATTGGTTAGCATATCAAATATTTATCAATATTGTAACTGTACACTTGTAACCCCTGCGGAATGTCATCACAACATACATGACTGCATTCGCGTCTTGCATCCTGCACCGCGAAACGCACAAACGTGAAGTTCCCCCACCCCCGATATAACACAAAATGCGAATCGCGAGTGGAAGAGTAGTCGAGAAGGTAAGATGCAGAACGAGTTTGGGATAATCGGGGCTCGGGAGCGATTGTGTAGCATTTGAAAGTGTTCACTAGATAGGTCCCATGGTTTACCGTGGTATCTGAGTTCTAGTTCGTTTCATACTTAGGGGCACTAGGCAGACTAAGGAGTTTACTCTTTAGATAGAGTTTGGGCACTACGTAAAAAATAATCTGAATTGAGGCAAAGATCTGAGATTAGAAGTCTGTTTTTTACTCTCAGATATTTGATCTTTTGAAAGAATCGATAAAGACTTCACGTTCATTCTCACGAAACGATGTTTGTTATTTTAGAGCAGGATAGCAAATTAAAATTGTATACCTAGTAAAATAGGATACCTAAGCGTGCATTGAGTGCAAAAGTACGAAAGCAGTTGAGTATAGTGAAATAAGTGCATTAGCCAATATTAGAAAGGTTATAATAAAACTTTAGAGAAATATAGTTAAGAATATATAGTGGACATTTAAGTGATAGTGAGTAAGAAAATGGAATATGTACGAGAGATATTGAAGTTGAATAAAGTATAAGTGTTGGGAATAATCTTTGCTTCTTCTCTCGTGCCCGAACCCAGTAAAGAATAAGAAAAAAAGTGAATATCATTTAAATAAATAAAAAAATAGAAAGTTTCATTGGCACCCAATGCGGGGCACGAAGAGTTGAAGAAGAAGTGAAGAATAATAATCGAATACTCTGCGGAGAAAAGAAGGAAAAAGTGTGAAATAAGAAAAAAAAGTGAAAACAAAAATGCTTAGGTCCAATCTGCGCTCAGCAAAAGGAGGAGAGGGGTCAGATTACGAAGACTCTCAGTCGGCTTGTTTAAATTAAACCACAATGGAAATTACGGAGTAAATACCTGAAATAAGGATACCAGAAATGGAGAATAATTGTATCAATCACAATACAGCTAGAATAATTAAGAAAAGCTTCGAAGAAGTAGAAGCAGGAATAACAAGAATGTTCGAGGAAGAAAGTTTGCGTCGGGAAAAAATGGATAAGCAGAAGGATAAGGCAATACGCGAAAATTTCAGCAGAATGGGAGCAGAATTCGCACGTTCGGTGGATATCACCAATACTATAACAAAAACATCAGAAGAAAGAAATGAAAAAATTATTGAAAAAATTAATTCAATTGGAGTCACTACAGGAAAAAATTGTTGAGAGAATAAATACATCCAATAGGATAAGAGAAGAAGATGAAACAACCATTCAGAGATCCAGGATTGAATACATTCTCCCAGAATATAAAGGAGATACAAGCTCCGTAAGATATATCAATTCTATGCGCTGAAGATTCTGTACAAAACCGTTCGACACAACCACCTCAAACATAGAGAAGAAATTTGAATGGAAACACTACTAGCAAAGGAGAAACCAACTGCCAAGCTACCTCGGCAGGGGTTAGATACGAAGGAAATAGTCAAGGTACGAGTAGTCGGACAGGATAAGTTCGTGGACCTCCACGATATCCGGGTCAAGTGGGGCAGATACCAGAAGAAAATAATAAACGTGGAGAAGATTGCCAACGTTCTCTCTATCTAAATCTATGATTAATTTCCTGAGAGCAATATCAATGATAGGAAAGAGAATTATTATCCAAAAGGATATTTAGGGATATAATAAGACGAGGCTTGTAAGAGTGTAACTTGTATCTCAAGAAATGTTCACGGGGCAAGACCCATGGTTTACCGTGGTATCTGAGTTCTGGTTCGCTTCCTACTTAGGGGCACTGGGTAGACTAAGGCAGTTACCAGGCTTATATCGATGAGCCCTAAATGTAGTTGTCGCCCTCATTGGAAGTTCGAAATAGTGCTCGGACCTCAGCAAAGAAAATTATACCGCGGCAGGAAGAAATGGGTCGGAATTCCTTAATTATAGGTTTGCTGACTGAATGTAGAATGCGCAATAGATCACAAGCCGTGATGTAGGCGAAGATGTTGAGATTGAAATGTTGCGTTTTCATTCCAATTGTTGGAGTCATCATTGTGACGATTAATTATGAGTTACTTAATCACCCTGGAATTTGAATTAGGGTTGATCCGGGTAACACCAGAGAAAAGGGTAAAACACCACAATTTGCCACCAGCAATAGTTTATTCGAAAAGACTTGTGTGTTACACGCATTGTCAGAGGTAATGATTAAATCTTACTCCCACTACTCTGCGGCCCATCACCAAGTGAGCGAGGAAAATAACGTTGCGATGAACATAGTGTCTGTGAAAACTAGAGAATCGATTCGCTACCGCGGAAGACGAAACTCGATGATATTTTAGTTAAATGGTAAATCCCTACAAAGTTAAGCCAATGTACAATAAGATTTGGTTTGTCAATCTTTCTTTTCTGTCGAAACTTAAATGAATGATTCTTATTTACATTTGATTCAAATGAAGTTGCGTATTGCACGGTAGCAACAGCACGTTAGTAGCGAAAAGAATGCGTGCTTATGCGCTCGTTATATCATTTCTTACACTCTCAGTGCTTTTCAACTCAATTATAACATAATGTCAAATAATCTGAAACTCCTATTGTCTCATGTAAAATATTAAAATGTTCACCGGTGGGTGAAGTCTGACATAGGAACTTCCGGGATAGCGTTTCTACAGGAAGAAACGGTCTTTTATAGCAAAAATGAAGGTCAACTTCGTTAGCCAACCATTTTGAATAACATTTTTTAAATTTAGAGCATTTTGAAAATTTTTGAAATAATTATCGTTTTGTACCATATTGCATCAGCTTTGAGGGAATATGATACTTTACCATAAGAGCAATTTAGTTTACTCAAATTTAATCTCGCAGGAAAAAATTATTTACTAAATAACCTGAATATCCTAAATATTTTTTTATAATAAATAATAAGTATATATATATTATAATAAATAACATGTGTATGCATGTATATATTATAAAAAAATCGGTCCGCTTAGCGTGCACATGCTCATCGCGCTTCACGCTCCGTAGTGTGCGCTTTGCGCGCTTAAATTCGCTTATTAACCTATATTGCTGCTAAATACTTGTATTCTTAAAGGAATTTCTTGGCTTTCAGATTTGGATTTGTTGTACAACTGAGAGGGGGGATACAAAAAGTGTGAATTCGGGACATTATAAATTTTAGACCCTTCTAATTGATTTATAGTAACGAAATAAAATTTTTTCTCTTTTAGGATTAGTACGGTTACTTTTGTAGTCGGGGGTGGCATAACTATAGCGATAAAAGCAGCAGCACCCTTGGTAAAAGGATTAAATGCTGGACTGCCTTACAAAGCTTGGGTTCCATACAACCTTGAAAATAGATTGTCATTTTGGCTGACATATCTGCTTCAAACGATAGGATCTTTTGGTGCTGGAGAGGCAACTATTGCGATTGATACATTTCTTATAGTCATGATGCTTCAACTTTGTGCTCAATTGGAAATTTTGATGTATCGCATGGAAAAGTATCCTGGATTATGTATAGTGCCTCATCAGGTTGCATGCAACACTGAAATGAAGGAGCAAATTATCCTCGGGATGTGGATACAACACCATGAGAAGGTGTATATGTAAGAAGCTTTCTTCAGAGTATAATAAACCCCGATTGATATGCTTTCCAACAAAAAGTTCTATTTTTTCCTTCGTTTTCTCTTCATTTATCTGTTATTATCTCTTCCAAAGTTCGTAGCATAATTCTAGCCCCGACGAAAGTTCCGGATAGAAGGAATTCTATCCTTTTGAATCAATTTATCTTCGGGATTTATATCCGAACTAAACAGTTTCATTTTTATCTAATCTGATTTCCTTAGATACTTGAACCTTTGGATGAATCTGTAAATATATCACACTCTCTCTTACAACACGACGTTCAATTGGGTTAGATCAATATAAAGAAGAGGGTTAATTAAATTGTACTAGCAAGCGTGTAGAATAGCATAATCAAAGAGCACGGTGATGATTTGTGATGTGATGTTAATGTTTTTTGCTTATCTTTAAAATACTGTAATCTATCCTTCCCAATTTTTACATAACTATCAACTACCCATTTGGTAGTAATAGGTTCGACATTAGGGTTCAAGTTACTCAGATATTGTCAAGTTTTAAATAAGATACCAGTCAAGAATGTCAGTCAGGAATGTCCTTATCAGCAGTAGTGGAAAATGCAACTGCTACTTCATTAGTTTGTTGACAATTATATCGATTGCAATCCAATCCTGGCTTTAACGTAAAAAATAACTGCATTTCAGGTATAGTTTTATTGTTTTTATTGGCTCCTATTCTTGTTACGTGGTAAATATATTGTAATTACGTATGAAATGTTTAGGTATTTGAAAATTTTCTTTATCTAGTTGCTGATTCTGATTTAAACAATAATCTGTTGCTTTATTAAGATCAACAATATAAAGTTGACCAAAACTTGAATTTTCAATAGAATCAGGATTCAAAGGTGTAGTTAGCATACCAAACCAACTTCACTATGCATGCCAAACCAACATGGCCATACCGAAAGAGTACGGGCACTGTGCGTTTTTTGTCTGCATAGTGAAGGGCTTTATTGATAAATTTAGATTCCATTTTTCGGATTCGCAATATGCTGCTCTAAGTGAAACAACGTGCCGTGATTGGTTCCGTCTCTTCAAAAACGGTGATTCGATGTTGAAGACCTTCCGCGTGAAGGAAGGCCAAAAACCTTCGAAGACACTGAGTTCGTGGCATTGCTTGATGAGGATCTGTGCCAAATGTAAGAAAAACTTTCTTCAGAATTAGGAGTTACCCACCAAGCCATTTCCAAAGAACGTTGGTTCCTTATAATTTGAAGCCAAATTTGAAACGCTCAAATGGGAAGTCCTACCGCCTTATTCCCTAGACTTTGCGCCGTCCGATTATTACTTTTACCGGTCTTCACATGGTCTGGCTGATCAGCAGTTCCACTTATATGAAGACATGTGATAATGGCTTGATTCGTGGATAGTCGTAAAAGATGAACACCTTTACCGTAACGATATTCGAGCTTAGTTGCAAGCCTAATATTTGCCATTCTCCATGCGCTGAAACGTTCGTAAATGAAGGAAAGATGGGTAGATGCATAAGCACCTGCTCGGACAGCCAGGCGGCGATTAACGTGGCTGGGAAACCAGAAATCGCTTTGATTCTGGTATGGAAGTGCAAAAAGCCACTAAACCAACTTGCGGAAAACAACAGGGTAGCCCTGCTCTGCGTCCTTGGACATATAGAGGTCAAGGGCAACGTGACAGTTAATCAGCTGCCAAAGAGCAGCAGGGGTGCCGATCGGTACGGAACCTATTCTAGGCTTGGCATTGTGTTGCTCCAAGTTGGAAATCAAGAATTGGGTGGGGCAATATCACAACAAATACTAAGTTCATGTAAAGAGATGCAGGCAGGCTAAACCCATCTTGGGGAACGCGGCAGAAGAAAAATACACAGTATCATCCTAAAATTGCACAAGTAACAGGTAAGGATAATGGTGTAGATGCTTATAGGGTACAACCATTTGAATTACCATAAGAGTTGGCAGGAACGATGAGACTAGGTCTGTGCCCTGCTTTTGCTGGGCTCAGACAATAAACTCTGGGGGCGGCAATATTAGAACCAGAGGAAATAAGGGCGCTGCCGGTTGGCGACATTCTAAGCTTCTTCAGAAGGACTGGAGTGGAGGGCTAGCTAGGGTCAATGAATAAGGGAATAGGACAATAGGCAATAACCAGAGAGCCGGCAAGACCCCCAGGGGGGGGGCCACACCCGTCAAACTAAACCAAACCAAACTAAAACTACTATCTCAGTATAATTGTTTTCGGATTGAGTCGAACTTGAATGGATTCAAAGTCGTTCGAATTCATTAGGATCGCTTTGGTCGAAATGAAATGGTTTCGTTCGGATACTAATTGCAGAAGGTTTCGGAAAATTTCAGATTGGTCGAGATTAATTTTTAATCCGAAAGTTTCATCAGGATCATCATTGATCCTCTTTTTGGAACAGCGCAAAGGAAAAAAAGTGTCCTCATTATTCCCCTTAAGGACGTTGGATAACCGGACTTAGAAATTTATCGAAATGAAAATTTTCAAGAATGATTCTATGTTTCGGCCCTGGCGCATGCAGACAGAGAAGGCAAATCGCAAAAAAGAGGAACTAAATTTCGGACCTACTCATATTAACGGATAATTTCAGGCACAACACCGACGAAAATTAAAAAAACAGCCATTATGAACACTTCAAAGAAAAGAGAAACACAATACCATAGTGCAGTACAAAAAGTGGCTGCTGCACTGTAATGACGCACTAGTGCATATTGTGTTTTTCTTTTCTTTAAAGCGTCCATAATCCAGTTTCAAAAATTTAGAACACAAACTACAGCTTTCTTTCGTAATGAATCGCAAATTTCGTGCGGTTTTTTTTCATTTGCGTCGTTTTTGAACCTATATTTATGCGTTTATACGAGTGGATCCGAAATTTAGTTTTTCTTTCTCGCGATTCGTCTGCTCTGTCTGCATGCGCCAGCGCTGCACTTAGAATCATTCTCAACACCCTTAATATACTTTCCTAATAATTTTCTTTTAATCTAATTGACATAATAATTATTCAACATGAACGGCAGGTTCGGTGATAAGCTAAACAACATCTATAGTTTTGTTTTTCTCTTCCAATTATTTGCTACAACAGCAGACGTTTGTACCAGCACGTATTTACTCTCAACTTTAAGTGTTCGATCTACAAAATACTGGACTATGATTTCTTCTCTATTAAGCATTTTATTCCAAATCTTGCTGTACTGTTGGTATGGACATATGGTATCTGAAAAGGTGAAGTAAAATGAAATTATATTGATTTAAATGAAGGAAAGTAGAATTATAGGAATGATATTAATACATTTCCAAAACTCAATTTTCTTATATGTTTGTATCGTTCTAGAGCGAAGAAGTTGGGAATGCAGTGTACAAAACTGATTGGACTTTATTGTCCAATGCCTCAAAGTTAAAACTGATACTTATAATGAGACGATCTACGAAACCTATTAGATTTTCTGCTGGATGGATTGCTCCTATGTCTATTGAAACTTTTGCAACCGTTTGTATTTAATATATTGCTCTCCCCATGGGGTTTTCGGATATTGCTTCATGCAAATTTTTTGAAGATAATTTAATCCAGATAATAATATTCATTTTTATTTCAGATTCTTCGAACCTCGTATTCTGTTTACAGTTTTCTAATGCAATTCACGTAATGCAACCAACAAAAACATTTACATAAGCGTATAACTTAATAATATATGAATTCCTAATAAAACTTTTCAATAATTTTCCAACTAGGTGTGAAAATTTTTAAGTAAGTGATATTGGTAAAGGTGTATAATGTACACAGTAATTTATTTTGAAATATATTAAATTAGTTCTTCCGTTATATGTATATGTTACATTCATAAAAAATTTTTCTTACTGTGAATTAATTTTGGCATATTTTTACATATTCTTCGAGCATCAAGCGAAAATTTCCTTCACCTTTATTTTAAGTTCACTAGTATCTCGCAAACGAAAATATAAAATAAAGAGACATTCGTTATCAACAGTGCTACGTATTGAAACGAAATAAAAGTATGGATATTGCTGGAGACATAAATAATACTACTATGTAGTATTGCGAGAAGTGATACACTCGAATCTCGCTATAACGAGGTGCTTGGAAACCAAAAATCTCGTTATAATGAGCGCAAGAGAGGTCCCTACCAATGGGATGTTTAATTTGTATGAGTGAATCTGTGTCCTATGGTATGTTCAGAACGATGCACAAATTTTAATTATTTAATCATATTTAAATAAATAGTTCGTTTGTTTTTATTTAACATGTATATTATTTAGTTGTCATTTGAGCTTATAGGTGGTATTCTTGATTTATATTTTAAACAATTTTAAGTGATTGCCAAATCATGGATGAGAACATTCATCAAGTAAGTACATATACAATGCAAATAAAATGCAAGTCAAAATAAATATTTGAATTATTTAAAAGTTTTACTAGAATTATTGTTAACCTTAAATTTAATTTGAATTATAAAAATAGTCGGGATGAAGGGACAGACATTCTGTTTGTTATAGAACGAGACAGTGGGCTACAAGCGCTTCTTATATCGATGGTCGTTATAGCGAGATTCGAGTGTAGGAGGTTCTAAGCATAAACTCAAAGTCACATAGGTAGGAGGAGGTTCAATCATTTAGGACTAAGATGTTCAGTGCCACACCTAGGACGCTGACACCAAGTAGGAAGTTGACGCCCGCAGCTCTTTGCGTACCTAAGAGGTACTCCAAAAGGCCAAGGACGTCGGATCTTTGCTGGATAGGAGGCTCAGTTGCAAAAGCTACTTGGAGACGATTTCCCTTCCAGGAGACAGGAACCCATTTTTGTTTAAGGACGACGTTTCCAATTTTTTGACGACACCTTAAGACGCGACGCCGTTCTTGTATATTAGTAAGTAACAATAAATAATTTTGCTACTGACTTCCGACTCATTCGATTCACCTTTTTTTTCGGCATTCCAGCGATCAGAAAATCCCTTCATCTCATTGGAATAACAACTATAGGTATAAATTTTATTATCCAGGAAAACGTACTGCTGCATCAAGTGCTAGTAGAAAGGACCAACTGCCTGTCAAAAATAGGACGAAATACAAAATTGATAACATACGAAAATGCTTTTTTTTCAGTACGTGTTTAGAATTATATAATTTTTATCACGTGCTGAAATTTTAAATAATCATAAAGAAGGTTGCAAATTGAGAAAACTTTTGTAGAAGAACTAGTCAAGCTTTTCAAGCCGTCAATTAGGGCACCCTTCGATCATTTAACCTAAGGACCTTCGCGGATCCACCCGGTTACTAGCATGCCCGAAAACAGCCGCCCTCCGAGGAACCAGGCACCAAAGTTTCAACACTGACGGGAATCGGAGTAGCACCTACACCGGAAGAGTCCCGTCTGGAGGGACAGAAACCGACAGTTCAAAAATTGATGACAGAGTGCGCCTCACCGCGCACCCACACTACAACACCCAAAATCTCGTGCGAACGGAAGTGAACGCATTTAAACCCCTTGCGCACTTCGCGAGGATCTCTCCTGTATCTATACCCTATATAGGCGCGGCGTGGCGAAAGAACTATAGTACTTATTTCTCGGCCCACAAGAGCCGAACTCGCGGCTCGTGATCTCGTGTTACTACTTCTCAGGATAATAGAGCTCGATGTAGTCATCAAAGAGAAGTCCTAGTCGAGTCGTTTTCACGTTATCGATGCACACTTCCCCAAGGCTACTCGGATGTCAATAAGAAGGTAATGGACACCGATGTCCATATCACCATCACAGATGCTGGCAGACTGGATTATCGAGTCAGTGTCATCCCCGCACAGCTCGCCTCCGCTCATCCAGATGAAGAAGGACGGGTCGAACTGTTTTTGCAACGATTTCCTGAAGCTCGACGAACTGATGATTGATATAGCGCAACCATTACCCATAATTCACGAGACCTTAAAAGACTTAGGTCAGATTCGTGTATTCTCCACCATCGATCTGAAAAGCGGCTACTGGCAGATCCCACTTTAACCCGACTCGCGGAAATATATATATAATATATATATAATAATAATGATATGATCGTTTATTCGGCCAATGTGCAATAACACTTATTACATTTGTTGCTGATATTCAAGAAACTAGACTTCTATGGATTAACTTCTAGTCCGAAAAAGTGTTTTTTCGAGAGAAATAGGCTGGGTTATTTGGGTCATGTCCTTACGGCGGACAGCAAACACCCACAGTTCGAACATATCCGAGCGATTTAAGAGGTTCAACCTCCTTGAACCCGTAAACAGTTGAGAAGCTTCCTGGGAACATCTGGCTGGCTGAGGCAATACGTACCGCGTTTCGTCAAAGTTGCCGCATCTTTCACGGAACTACTCAACATGAAGATCCCCTATCGTTGCAGGGTGGAAACGCAAACAGCTTTCGACGCGCTAAGGAAACTAATGGAGAAGCCGCCTAAGTTAGATCGAGCGCATCCTAGCCGCCCTTATATCATGCAGATTGATGACAGCGATCGTGGAATGTGTGCTGCCCTCTATCAGATGGACAACAACAGACAGCGTTATATCATCTCATTCACGAGGACGAAATTCAAGCCAGCGGAAGCATGTTACCACTGCAACATGCAAGGATGTTTGGCTGTGATCTGGGCTTTTCAAAAATACTACGTGTATCTCGAAGACTGCCCATTTACACTCAGATAGCAAGGCAAGGCACTAACCTGGCTGTACTAGATGAAATATTTCAAAAAGAAGTAATGGGCTAGTTATTCACATCCCCCGGGGAAACCGGTATACCTCTACGCATCTCTCACCACCCTCTATAAATCTAAGTTAAGACCCTTTTACCAACTGGCGCAAGACGCTCTTTAGGAACTTTATTCAAAATATTTCCAAAGACCATTCCTAACATATAATTTATATAAATAACATTTTTTAATCTCTTTACCATTATAATTAGACTTTTTTTGTTAATATTGCATATTTACTCTATGATAAAATCACAGAAGCTGGAGTTATTCGTTTTAAATGTAAAGCAAGAATGAAGCTCTTGGGAAAGTATTTAACCGACAAGAAAAACGACGTCAGGGGGAAACTAAAGTTCTAATTTAGTTAAAGTTTTAGTATATATGTAAAATATATTCCTATTATATATGTAATTATAAGATTCCTATGTTTCCTAAGAAATAATAAAGTCACAAAAAAGCTAATTTTAATTCATTTTAATATTAATTTATAATATGCCTTCTTCCATCGTTTAAATTTTTATTTTTAATATTAAAATGGTAATATTTAAGAATTTTGAAAACCACACTGAAAACATTGGGAGATGGGACACTATGTAGGAAACTATATAGGAAATTATATAGGATCCAGGTTCAAATTACTATATATAGTCTCCCATATAGTTACTTATACAATTTTCTATAAAGTTTCCTACAGGGGATTTTGCATTAGGGATAAGTATGCCAAAATTTATCAATTTATCTGTACGCGTTCTACAGCTATTGCAGGATCGTGATATTCACTCACATCCGGACAATTTTCCAGGACATCATATTACATAGATTCCCCTTGAAATATATTGAAAAAAAAACAAATTTTTTTGGAAACTGGATTTTGCCACCACTACAAAGCTTCCTCTACTGAGGAAGAAATAAACGATTAATTAATTTATTATGTATAATTAATCAATTAATATATAATTAATTATTCGTTTCGTTCAAATAAAACTGTACAGTGTACAACGATAAATGCGGTGTTTTTTTAGATAACAAACCCACAATTAAATATCAATAGAACTGAAAATGTAGTTAATTTTGAAAACAAAAACACATGTACTGATTGTTTGGTTTATAAAATGCAAGGAAAAATTTTTGGGAAATATATTTATGTATGAAGCAAATAATATTCTAAAATCCAGGGAACTATAGTCCTTATAGACTATAGTCGTGCTAAAAGTATTATATAAATTTAAACCTGAGTTCGGTAGGTAAAGTACACAAGTATTGCAACAATAAAAAATCAAAGTTTATTATTAATTAAAACATAAATTGGAAACATGAATTCTTGACTCTATATAATCCTAAATCAAAGAAAGTAATAATTAAGGCTCGATTATTCCTAGCTCGCACAAAGGTTAGAGTAAAAATTTGAATTGAATTTCTTATTGAAAAATATTTACTATTTAAAAATTATGTACATCTAATATAATAATAACAACAATAGTAGTAATAAAAAGTGTTGCATTTCTACGAACTGTTCATTTAATTTATTTTTGAAAAATATTTAATATTTAAAAATGATAAACATCTTATATAATAATAATAATCTATATTTTTATACAATTTCAGGATCTACAGTGGATATTGAAGAAGGGAGTGCACCGGTCCTGGGTTTAACAAGAAAAGAAATATTTGTCATAATAAAGGAGGATTTAAAGAAACGTACATCTGTAATCTATAAAGATATAGAAAAATTTATGTCTGATAAATTGCACTGAGAATTTGTTCTAGCAGAGAACACCAAATCCAGTCTACGAAGATTTTCTTCTGATATTCAGAAAAAGTGGCTATAAGTAAAGAGGTGTAAAACGAAGTTCCTAAACGATACCTGTGAATGGATCAAAGTCTTTTTACCTTTTGAAGAAAAAGAGGATTTGAGTGAAAAAATGAAAATTTGCAGCATGCAGTGATCAAACGAAACTAAGGCGGATTTGATCAAGAAATTCCACGTTATCTTTCAAGCGATTTCAAATGGTCATAATATTAAATTAATCAGATTTCAAGATTCGTCGTTGATACCCTATAGGAAAAATGTCAGAAGATGCGCAGGAATCCTGTAATAAATATATTAAAAGATTCAGAGAAGATTTTATCCTTAACTGTTTACGTTTAAAAATGATGAAAGACCTTTTTCTACGCTTACTATTTACATTTGACCCTCTCATTTCTAGTCTGCATAAATTACCCCGTAAAAAATTCAATTCGTTGCTACTAGAAGCCCGAGTAAAAATATTATGTCTTGAAATGGTCTTGGCTTGCTCTTAGATTTGTCTTGAGACATTTTTGACATTGATGTCTTGCTCAGTCTCATAACTGAGACGAAACTCTTGCTGACCTTTTTTTACAGCCATTTACAGCTTTGAGAA